>JACEFZ010002037.1:0-170000 GCA_014155875.1 Cepaea nemoralis
CCACAGGCCGGAATCACGTCACATAGAAAGAGCGGAGAGAAGGCTACATATCTTGGATTTGTTATTCAGGGGATGCAGGTGTGCGGTTCAATGAACAGGCTGATAGATTGACTACTGCTGCCCCTCAGGGTGGAAAGCTACTTTATGGTGAAGGTGGAGTAGTGACGGCTTTATGGAATCGGGGGGCGCGTGCAATTGAAAAGACATCCATGCAATTCGTGATCGCCAAGCCGACACGCCAGTGCATTAACCATTGAGGCACCACAATTCCAAGTCTGAGGTTTGGATGTTGAAGTTCTTGGTCTGGTTTGTAAAGAATCACTGACATTGCACACATTAGTGCTCTTTCCACATATCACAAAAGAGAATCCCATAACAGTGCACGAGCTCCTTGGATCCGGTGGCGATCCATATGTCTGTATACAAGACTCAAATATGTTATTAATTTGGGCGGTTTTTCGAAATTGAAATTTAGCCCCGACGACTGTTAAACTGTTAAGGATTCCACTCATGACTTGAGTGACTAATTCCTTTACTCGCTATATTCTAACCCAAAATCGGCTGGCTAAATATGCATAATTACTGGGTGTATTGAGTGTATGCCGTGACCCGGTTTCTAATCCAGCCATCGTAACTATAGAAGTTAAACCCCCTTATCGACTGAGCCATTTCCCATAAGTAGTCCGGAATAATCGATTCCTTTCTCCTATGTCATCTGGTATCAGGACTCATCTGGCACAAGGACTAAAACCCCACTGCTCCCTAGGATACATCCCCCTCCCTCCAGGCAACCTCTTCTACTATCAGAGGCAAAGGCATGAGTAATTTTTCAGTGTTTAGTGATACTGTCAGCATAGGAGGCCACAATGTGTCCGTTAAGTGTTAATCTTCCCGTTCAATATCTGACCCACTAGCCTACTTTAACAATACTTCTCCATTCTAGAAACCATTGTGTTTTTAACTAGGCGATTATGGTCGAGCGATAACAAGAGGCTACCCCCATGTAGGTAGTTTGAGATCAATCCCAAGTGAGACCTACTTTCCTTGATCTTCATGGCATTTCGTTCTGATTCCAGATAAAGGGTAATGTCCGGTCGAGATAGCAGTAAGTGATTAACCCTTCAAATTCACATGAATGAAATAGTCAAATTAACATGACTGAAATGGTCCAAATCACATGACTGAAAAGGTCCAATTCACATGACTAAAATAGTCAAGTATAAGTGATTAATGGCATCAAATACAGATTAGTCGAGGCACGAACTACTCAAAGTATTCAGTTCAACTGATTCAAGGTACCAAATACAAAAGAATCACTGGCACAAGTATCTAATAATTGAAATGGCTAAAAATAAGTATTTTTTTTAAAAGCTGCATACCTTTACAGAACGTACGAACCGACCCCTGCATTTTTTGGCTGTATGTGATTTACTTAGTAAGTTTATGTTCAGTACCCTGCCAGGGCATTCTGAACGACCGACGTTTAATCCACTGTTAAATATTAACACAGGGCGGTCTGGTTCCAAATCTCCTGCATCTGATTTCGAATGCGGTATGCGGCCTTGATAATCGCGTTCACTCCCCCTTCTCCCCAGTGCTGGTAATTCAATAAGTAACAACAATTTGGTAAGTGAAATGGTTGAGAAATGCTAAGGCGGAATTATTTCAATTTCTGAATTATGATGCAGCATAAACAGCATCAATTTTCGGAAACCGAAATACTGGCCGAATGGCTAAGAACTCCGGGTTCTCCTCCGGGAGACTCGGTTCGAATCATCGGTAAGGTGTAGATGTTTATTCTGTTGGGGGAAAAAGAAAATCCTAACCTGCGCAGTTCGCGGCAACTACACTAGCCAGGCGGCCTTAATTCCTCAGACTCAAGACCTCCTGCCCTACCACTACACGGCAGACTACAGGCAGTAGATGACAGTTTGACAGGAAACGTCACAGTGTGTTAGACAGAACAGTGTGGGAGGGCAGGGATCCTAGAGAGAGGCAGGGGTGTCGCCATCACGAAGACGGACACAGGACATTGCAGACATATGAGGAATTAGTAAGCATGAAGCAGAACTGGCAAGATATAGAAAAACTGTTCGGCATGACATGATGAGAGCGACGGTCTGCAAATGATCTGCTATATGATAAGTAACTAAGACTTGACGTGGCCAGATTGAGGAAACTGCTGGCAACTTGCCGCCTTGACAGACGATAGTTTGTTACATTGTGCCACAAAAAAGGCATATAACTATAACCCATTGACCAGGCATGGAGTTATACATATCCATAGCACAAAACATGGATTGAATTGTAGAGACCATGTGTTGCGCATGCAGAATGGTCCCCTCTCTCGGTCTGCCTAGTTTACTACAGAGGAAAGGAAACACTAATACATCCGGAACACAACAAACTGCAGAAGCTGTTGGATCAGCAAAGTAACGCTCCAACTGTGGAGCATTGATTCTAGACCAGTTGCCAACCAAAGCATAGGACCTGGTCTGCCCTGCCATGACATTTAGTCTTTAGGTTGCATTTCCTCGCGCTAGGGTAAGGTGTGTACTCTCTCACTACGCTCCTCCGCCCGAAGCCGTTGGCACAATGTGAGGGGTGGGATGTGCGATCTCCAATTCATGTGTTGACTCCGTTCCGTTACATGAAACAAGACTATCAAGGATTTTTCTCTAACTCTATTAATACAAATCTTGTCTGGTTTCTCAACATGTTCCAATTTTTACCTTTTCATAATGTGGCCAAAATATGTTGACTGCCTATTTCTGATGTTTGTGTTAAGTTTTGTCTTTGTGACTTAGCCTCCTCAACATGTCCATTTTGCTCATTTTAGATGTCCAATGAATCTTCAGAATTCTTTTATACAACAACATCTTCAAGGCTTCTATGTACACAGAATGTCATAGCAGGTCAGACCAGGCCCTAAACCTTGGTCTACTGGTCTAGGAAGCTCCGACACACGGACAGTTAGGGCATTTCTTTGCTGATCCGGTAGTTTCTGCAGCAGATCTTGTTCCAGATGTAATGGTGTTACCTTTCCTTTGGAGTAAATTAGACAGGCTGTGAGAGGGATTAACTGCATGGGCAATACATGATCTCCACAATTCAGCCCCGGCGTTGTGCTATGAAGAAGTTTAACCCCATTTTATAAACTATCGTCTATCATCAAGATGGCAAGGTGCCAGTCATGTGGGTCGGTGGGTAGGTAGGTATGTATGTATGCATGCATGTATGCATGAGTTTAAAGTATGCACGTGTGTTAATGTGTATGCATGAATGTATAGTGTGTATGTGTATGCGTGAATGTATAGCATGCGTGAATGTATAGCGTGCGTGTGGAGGTGTGTGCATGTGCTACAGACTCCCACACCACTGGCCATTCCGCGCCTGAGGGAGCTGCTATATGACCCGCCGGCTTGCAGGTCTGTGCAGGTCACGTGACCTGTACGTGCAGTTGCTGCATGAAGCGTTCACGGGGGAGGCTGGCAATCAAGAAGAAGAGCCATTCGCCCGCTGATCGATACGCTAAAGCGCAGATCTTGAACTTGCCGGCAATAAGGGGATGATTCACTGACTCCGACCGAATGAATAATCTCATAAGCACAACGATGTAGACGCATTATTACAAATGCTGTCTTTTGACGTGTCTGGTGCATCTCCACCATTCCAACGGCCAGTTCCATCTGGGATAAAAGTAAACTGGTGTATGTTACTTTTAAGCAGGCACGATAATAATTGCACTTCGTTAAATCAGCAGGTGATCAGTCACCCTCTGATGATGTTCCCATATGGATTTGGACTGTTCCAATGTTGATTCTGACTGCTAATCTGTGGATTCTGGCTGCTCTGCTGTGGATTATATATAACTACTCCCATGTGAACTTGCAATGCTCCGCTGTGGGTTTTCACAACTCCGATGTGGATTCTCACTGTTATAACTGCTACGCTGTAGATTCTGACTTCCGACTTCTCTAGACTTCTTCGCTGTGGACTCAAACTGCTCCACTGTGGGTTCTGACTCAATCAGTGGGGATTCTGACCACTTGTCTGTGAATTCTGACTTAACCCGCTGTGGATTCTGACTGCTCCGCTGTGAGTTCTGACTTAACCCGCTATAGATTCTGACTTAACCCGCTGTGAGTTCTGACTTAACCCGCTGTAGATTATGTCTGCTCCGCTGTGAGTTCTGACTTAACCCGCTGTGGATTCTGACTCCTCCGCTGTGAGTTCTGACTTAACCCACTGTGGATTCTGACTGCTTCGCTGTGAGTTCTGACTTAACCCGCTGTTGATTCTGACTCCTCCGCTGTGAGTTCTGACTTAACTTGCTGTAGATTCTGACTCCTCCGCTGTGAGTTCTGACTTAACCCGCTGTTGATTCTGACTTCTCCGCTGTGAGTTCTGACTTAACCCGCTGTTGATTCTGACTCCTCCGATGTGAGTTCTGACTTAACTCGCTATAGATTCTGACTTAACCCGCTGTGAGTTCTGACTTAACCCGCTGTAGATTATGTCTGCTCCGCTGTGAGTTCTGACTTAACCCGCTGTGGATTCTGACTGCTCCGCTGTGAGTTCTGACGTAACCCGCTGTGGATTCTGACTGCTTCGCTATGAGTTCTGACTTAACCCGCTGTAGATTCTGACTCCTCCGCTGTGAGTTCTGACTTAACCCGCTGTTGATTCTGACTCCTCCGCTGTGAGTTCTGACTTAACCCGCTGTTGATTTTGACTCCTCCGCTGTGAGTTCTGACTTAACTTGCTGTAGATTCTGACTGCTCCACTGTGAGTTCTGACTTAACCCGCTGTTGATTCTGACTCCTCCGCTGTGAGTTCTGACTTAGCCCGCTGTGGATTCTGACTGCTTCGCTGTGAGTTCTGACTTAACCCGCTGTTGATTCTGACTCCTCCGCTGTGAGTTCTGACTTAACTTGCTGTAGATTCTGACTGCTCTGCTGTGAGTTCTGACTTAACTTGCTGTAGATTCTGACTCCTCCGCTGTGAGTTCTGACTTAACCCGCTGTTGATTCTGACTCCTCCGCTGTGAGTTCTGACTTAACCCGCTGTTGATTCTGACTCCTCTGCTGTGAGTTCTGACTTAACCCGCTGTGGATTCTGACTGCTCCGCTGTGAGTTCTAACTTAACTCGCTACAGATTCTGACTTAACCCGCTGTGAGTTCTGATTTAACCCGCTGTAGATTATGTCTGCTCCGCTGTGAATTCTGACTTAACCCGCGGTGGATTAATACTCCTCTGCTGTGAGTTCTGACTTAACCCGCTGTTGATTCTGACTCCTCCGCTGTGAGTTCTGACTTAACTTGCTGTAGATTCTGACTGCTCTGCTGTGAGTTCTGACTTAACTTGCTGTAGATTCTGACTCCTCCGCTGTGAGTTCTGACTTAACCCGCTGTTGATTCTGACTCCTCCGCTGTGAGTTCTGACTTAACCCGCTGTTGATTCTGACTCCTCTGCTGTGAGTTCTGACTTAAACCCGCTGTGGATTCTGACTGCTCAGCTGTGAGTTCTAACTTAACTCGCTACAGATTCTGACTTAACCCGCTGTGAGTTCTGATTTAACCTGCTGTAGATTATGTCTGCTCCGCTGTGAGTTCTGACTTAACCCACGGTGGATTAATACTCCTCCGCTGTGAGTTCTGACTTAACCCGCTGTGGATTCTGACTGCTTCGCTGTGAGTTCTGACTTAACCCGCTGTTGATTCTGACTCCTCCGCTGTGAGTTCTGACTTAACCCGCTGTGGATTATATCTGCTCCACTGTGAGTTCTGACTTAACCCGCTGTTGATTCTGACTCCTCCGCTGTGAGTTCTGACTTAACTTGCTGTAGATTCTGACTGCTCCACTGTGAGTTCTGACTTAACCCGCTGTTGATTCTGACTCCTCCGCTGTGAGTTCTGACTTAGCCCGCTGTGGATTCTGACTGCTTCGCTGTGAGTTCTGACTTAACCCGCTGTTGATTCTGACTCCTCCGCTGTGAGTTCTGACTTAACTTGCTGTAGATTCTGACTGCTCTGCTGTGAGTTCTGACTTAACTTGCTGTAGATTCTGACTCCTCCGCTGTGAGTTCTGACTTAACCCGCTGTTGATTCTGACTCCTCCGCTGTGAGTTCTGACTTAACCCGCTGTTGATTCTGACTCCTCTGCTGTGAGTTCTGACTTAAACCCGCTGTGGATTCTGACTGCTCCGCTGTGAGTTCTAACTTAACTCGCTACAGATTCTGACTTAACCCGCTGTGAGTTCTGATTTAACCCGCTGTAGATTATGTCTGCTCCGCTGTGAATTCTGACTTAATCCGCGGTGGATTAATACTCCTCCGCTGTGAGTTCTGACTTAACCCGCTGTGGATTCTGACTGCTTCGCTGTGAGTTCTGACTTAACCCGCTGTTGATTCTGACTCCTCCGCTGTGAGTTCTGACTTAACCCGCTGTGGATTATATCTGCTCCACTGTGAGTTCTGACTTAACCCGCTGTTGATTCTGACTCCTCCGCTGTGAGTTCTGACTTAACCCGCTGTTGATTCTGACTCCTCCGCTGTGAGTTCTGACTTAACTTGCTGTAGATTCTGACTCCTCCGCTGTGAGTTCTGACTTAACCCGCTGTTGATTCTGACTCCTCCGCTGTGAGTTCTGACTTAACCCGCTGTTGATTCTGACTCCTCCGATGTGAGTTCTGACTTAACTTGCTATAGATTCTGACTTAACCCGCTGTGAGTTCTGACTTAACCCGCTGTAGATTATGTCTGCTCCGCTGTGAGTTCTGACTTAACCCGCTGTGGATTCTGACTGCTCCGCTGTGAGTTCTGACGTAACCCGCTGTGGATTCTGACTGCTTCGCTATGAGTTCTGACTTAACCCGCTGTAGATTCTGACTCCTCCGCTGTGAGTTCTGACTTAACCCGCTGTTGATTCTGACTCCTCCGCTGTGAGTTCTGACTTAACCCGCTGTTGATTTTGACTCCTCCGCTGTGAGTTCTGACTTAACTTGCTGTAGATTCTGACTGCTCCACTGTGAGTTCTGACTTAACCCGCTGTTGATTCTGACTCCTCCGCTGTGAGTTCTGACTTAGCCCGCTGTGGATTCTGACTGCTTCGCTGTGAGTTCTGACTTAACCCGCTGTTGATTCTGACTCCTCCGCTGTGAGTTCTGACTTAACTTGCTGTAGATTCTGACTGCTCTGCTGTGAGTTCTGACTTAACTTGCTGTAGATTCTGACTCCTCCGCTGTGAGTTCTGACTTAACCCGCTGTTGATTCTGACTCCTCCGCTGTGAGTTCTGACTTAACCCGCTGTTGATTCTGACTCCTCTGCTGTGAGTTCTGACTTAACCCGCTGTGGATTCTGACTGCTCCGCTGTGAGTTCTAACTTAACTCGCTACAGATTCTGACTTAACCCGCTGTGAGTTCTGATTTAACCCGCTGTAGATTATGTCTGCTCCGCTGTGAATTCTGACTTAACCCGCGGTGGATTAATACTCCTCTGCTGTGAGTTCTGACTTAACCCGCTGTGGATTCTGACTGCTTTGCTGTGAGTTCTGACTTAACCCGCTGTTGATTCTGACTCCTCCGCTGTGAGTTCTGACTTAACCCGCTGTGGATTATATCTGCTCCACTGTGAGTTCTGACTTAACCCGCTGTTGATTCTGACTCCTCCGCTGTGAGTTCTGACTTAACCCGCTGTTGATTCTGACTCCTCCGCTGTGAGTTCTGACTTAACTTGTTGTAGATTCTGACTCCTCCGCTCTGAGTTCTGACTTAACCCGCTGTTGATTCTGACTCCTCCGCTGTGAGTTCTGACTTAACCCGCTGTTGATTCTGACTCCTCCGCTGTGAGTTCTGACTTAACTTGCTGTAGATTCTGACTCCTCCGCTGTGAGTTCTGACTTAACCCGCTGTTGATTCTGACTCCTCCGCTGTGAGTTCTGACTTAACCCGCTGTTGATTCTGACTCCTCCGCTGTGAGTTCTGACTTAACTCGCTATAGATTCTGACTTAACCCGCTGTGAGTTCTGACTTAACCCGCTGTAGATTATGTCTGCTCCGCTGTGAGTTCTGACTTAACCCGCTGTGGATTCTGACTGCTCCACTGTGAGTTCTGACTTAACCCGCTGTGAGTTCTGACTTAACCCGCTGTAGATTATGTCTGCTCCGCTGTGAGTTCTGACTTAACCCGCTGTGGATTCTGACTCCTCCGCTGTGAGTTCTGACTTAACCCGCTGTGGATTCTGACTGCTTCGCTATGAGTTCTGACTTAACCCGCTGTAGATTCTGACTCCTCCGCTGTGAGTTCTGACTTAACCCGCTGTTGATTCTGACTCCTCCGCTGTGAGTTCTGACTTAACCCGCTGTTGATTTTGACTCCTCCGCTGTGAGTTCTGACTTAACTTGCTGTAGATTCTGACTGCTCCACTGTGAGTTCTGACTTAACCCGCTGTTGATTCTGACTCCTCCGCTGTGAGTTCTGACTTAGCCCGCTGTGGATTCTGACTGCTTCGCTGTGAGTTCTGACTTAACCCGCTGTTGATTCTGACTCCTCCGCTGTGAGTTCTGACTTAACTTGCTGTAGATTCTGACTGCTCTGCTGTGAGTTCTGACTTAACTTGCTGTAGATTCTGACTCCTCCGCTGTGAGTTCTGACTTAACCCGCTGTTGATTCTGACTCCTCCGCTGTGAGTTCTGACTTAACCCGCTGTTGATTCTGACTCCTCTGCTGTGAGTTCTGACTTAACCCGCTGTGGATTCTGACTGCTCAGCTGTGAGTTCTAACTTAACTCGCTACAGATTCTGACTTAACCCGCTGTGAGTTCTGATTTAACCTGCTGTAGATTATGTCTGCTCCGCTGTGAGTTCTGACTTAACCCACGGTGGATTAATACTCCTCCGCTGTGAGTTCTGACTTAACCCGCTGTGGATTCTGACTGCTTCGCTGTGAGTTCTGACTTAACCCGCTGTTGATTCTGACTCCTCCGCTGTGAGTTCTGACTTAACCCGCTGTGGATTATATCTGCTCCACTGTGAGTTCTGACTTAACCCGCTGTTGATTCTGACTCCTCCGCTGTGAGTTCTGACTTAACTTGCTGTAGATTCTGACTGCTCCACTGTGAGTTCTGACTTAACCCGCTGTTGATTCTGACTCCTCCGCTGTGAGTTCTGACTTAGCCCGCTGTGGATTCTGACTGCTTCGCTGTGAGTTCTGACTTAACCCGCTGTTGATTCTGACTCCTCCGCTGTGAGTTCTGACTTAACTTGCTGTAGATTCTGACTGCTCTGCTGTGAGTTCTGACTTAACTTGCTGTAGATTCTGACTCCTCCGCTGTGAGTTCTGACTTAACCCGCTGTTGATTCTGACTCCTCCGCTGTGAGTTCTGACTTAACCCGCTGTTGATTCTGACTCCTCTGCTGTGAGTTCTGACTTAACCCGCTGTGGATTCTGACTGCTCCGCTGTGAGTTCTAACTTAACTCGCTACAGATTCTGACTTAACCCGCTGTGAGTTCTGATTTAACCCGCTGTAGATTATGTCTGCTCCGCTGTGAATTCTGACTTAACCCGCGGTGGATTAATACTCCTCCGCTGTGAGTTCTGACTTAACCCGCTGTGGATTCTGACTGCTTCGCTGTGAGTTCTGACTTAACCCGCTGTTGATTCTGACTCCTCCGCTGTGAGTTCTGACTTAACCCGCTGTGGATTATATCTGCTCCACTGTGAGTTCTGACTTAACCCGCTGTTGATTCTGACTCCTCCGCTGTGAGTTCTGACTTAACCCGCTGTTGATTCTGACTCCTCCGCTGTGAGTTCTGACTTAACTTGTTGTAGATTCTGACTCCTCCGCTGTGAGTTCTGACTTAACCCGCTGTTGATTCTGACTCCTCCGCTGTGAGTTCTGACTTAACCCGCTGTTGATTCTGACTCCTCCACTGTGAGTTCTGACTTAACTTGCTGTAGATTCTGACTCCTCCGCTGTGAGTTCTGACTTAACCCGCTGTTGATTCTGACTCCTCCGCTGTGAGTTCTGACTTAACCCGCTGTTGATTCTGACTCCTCCGCTGTGAGTTCTGACTTAACTCGCTATAGATTCTGACTTAACCCGCTGTGAGTTCTGACTTAACCCGCTGTAGATTATGTCTGCTCCGCTGTGAGTTCTGACTTAACCCGCTGTGGATTCTGACTGCTCCACTGTGAGTTCTGACTTAACCCGCTGTGAGTTCTGACTTAACCCGCTGTAGATTATGTCTGCTCCGCTGTGAGTTCTGACTTAACCCGCTGTGGATTCTGACTCCTCCGCTGTGAGTTCTGACTTAACCCGCTGTGGATTCTGACTGCTTCGCTATGAGTTCTGACTTAACCCGCTGTAGATTCTGACTCCTCCGCTGTGAGTTCTGACTTAACCCGCTGTTGATTCTGACTCCTCCGCTGTGAGTTCTGACTTAACCCGCTGTTGATTTTGACTCCTCCGCTGTGAGTTCTGACTTAACTTGCTGTAGATTCTGACTGCTCCACTGTGAGTTCTGACTTAACCCGCTGTTGATTCTGACTCCTACGCTGTGAGTTCTGACTTAGCCCGCTGTGGATTCTGACTGCTTCGCTGTGAGTTCTGACTTAACCCGCTGTTGATTCTGACTCCTCCGCTGTGAGTTCTGACTTAACTTGCTGTAGATTCTGACTGCTCTGCTGTGAGTTCTGACTTAACTTGCTGTAGATTCTGACTCCTCCGCTGTGAGTTCTGACTTAACCCGCTGTTGATTCTGACTCCTCCGCTGTGAGTTCTGACTTAACCCGCTGTTGATTCTGACTCCTCTGCTGTGAGTTCTGACTTAACCCGCTGTGGATTCTGACTGCTCAGCTGTGAGTTCTAACTTAACTCGCTACAGATTCTGACTTAACCCGCTGTGAGTTCTGATTTAACCTGTTGTAGATTATGTCTGCTCCGCTGTGAGTTCTGACTTAACCCACGGTGGATTAATACTCCTCCGCTGTGAGTTCTGACTTAACCCACTGTGGATTCTGACTGCTTCGCTGTGAGTTCTGACTTAACCCGCTGTTGATTCTGACTCCTCCGCTGTGAGTTCTGACTTAACCCGCTGTGGATTATATCTGCTCCACTGTGAGTTCTGACTTAACCCGCTGTTGATTCTGACTCCTCCGCTGTGAGTTCTGACTTAACTTGCTGTAGATTCTGACTGCTCCACTGTGAGTTCTGACTTAACCCGCTGTTGATTCTGACTCCTCCGCTGTGAGTTCTGACTTAGCCCGCTGTGGATTCTGACTGCTTCGCTGTGAGTTCTGACTTAACCCGCTGTTGATTCTGACTCCTCCGCTGTGAGTTCTGACTTAACTTGCTGTAGATTCTGACTGCTCTGCTGTGAGTTCTGACTTAACTTGCTGTAGATTCTGACTCCTCCGCTGTGAGTTCTGACTTAACCCGCTGTTGATTCTGACTCCTCCGCTGTGAGTTCTGACTTAACCCGCTGTTGATTCTGACTCCTCTGCTGTGAGTTCTGACTTAACCCGCTGTGGATTCTGACTGCTCCGCTGTGAGTTCTAACTTAACTCGCTACAGATTCTGACTTAACCCGCTGTGAGTTCTGATTTAACCCGCTGTAGATTATGTCTGCTCCGCTGTGAATTCTGACTTAACCCGCGGTGGATTAATACTCCTCCGCTGTGAGTTCTGACTTAACCCGCTGTGGATTCTGACTGCTTCGCTGTGAGTTCTGACTTAACCCGCTGTTGATTCTGACTCCTCCGCTGTGAGTTCTGACTTAACCCGCTGTGGATTATATCTGCTCCACTGTGAGTTCTGACTTAACCCGCTGTTGATTCTGACTCCTCCGCCGTGAGTTCTGACTTAACTTGTTGTAGATTCTGACTCCTCCGCTGTGAGTTCTGACTTAACCCGCTGTTAATTCTGACTCCTCCGCTGTGAGTTCTGACTTAACCCGCTGTTGATTCTGACTCCTCCGCTGTGAGTTCTGACTTAACTTGCTGTAGATTCTGACTCCTCCGCTGTGAGTTCTCTCTTAACCCGCTGTTGATTCTGACTCCTCCGCTGTGAGTTCTGACTTAACCGCTGTTGATTCTGACTCCTCCGCTGTGAGTTCTGACTTAACTCGCTATAGATTCTGACTTAACCCGCTGTGAGTTCTGACTTAACCCGCTGTAGATTATGTCTGCTCCGCTGTGAGTTCTGACTTAACCCGCTGTGGATTCTGACTGCTCCACTGTGAGTTCTGACTTAACCCGCTGTGAGTTCTGACTTAACCCGCTGTAGATTATGTCTGCTCCGCTGTGAGTTCTGTCTTAACCCGCTGTGGATTCTGACTCCTCCGCTGTGAGTTCTGACTTAACCCGCTGTGGATTCTGACTGCTTCGCTATGAGTTCTGACTTAACCCGCTGTAGATTCTGACTCCTCCGCTGTGAGTTCTGACTTAACCTGCTGTTGATTCTGACTCCTCCGCTGTGAGTTCTGACTTAACCCGCTGTTGATTCTGACTCCTCCGCTGTGAGTTCTGACTTAACTTGCTGTAGATTCTGACTGCTCCACTGTGAGTTCTGACTTAACCCGCTGTTGATTCTGACTCCTCCGCTGCGAGTTCTGACTTAGCCCGCTGTGAGTTCTGACTTAGCCCGCTGTGGATTCTGACTGCTTCGCT
This sequence comes from Cepaea nemoralis, assembly GCA_014155875.1. Classification (NCBI taxonomy): domain Eukaryota; kingdom Metazoa; phylum Mollusca; class Gastropoda; order Stylommatophora; family Helicidae; genus Cepaea; species Cepaea nemoralis. The sequence goes on from JACEFZ010002037.1 coordinate 12,673, forward strand.
GTGAGTTCTGACTTAACCCGCTGTTGATTCTGACTCCTCCGCTGTGAGTTCTGACTTAACTTGCTGTAGATTCTGACTGCTCTGCTGTGAGTTTCTGACTTAACTTGCTGTAGATTCTGACTCCTCCGCTGTGAGTTCTGACTTAACCCGCTGTTGATTCTGACTCCTCCGCTGTGAGTTCTGACTTAACCCGCTGTTGATTCTGACTCCTCTGCTGTGAGTTCTGACTTAACCCGCTGTGGATTCTGACTGCTCAGCTGTGAGTTCTAACTTAACTCGCTACAGATTCTGACTTAACCCGCTGTGAGTTCTGATTTAACCCGCTGTAGATTATGTCTGCTCCGCTGTGAGTTCTGACTTAACCCACGGTGGATTAATACTCCTCCGCTGTGAGTTCTGACTTAACCCGCTGTGGATTCTGACTGCTTCGCTGTGAGTTCTGACTTAACCCGCTGTTGATTCTGACTCCTCCGCTGTGAGTTCTGACTTAACCCGCTGTGGATTATATCTGCTCCACTGTGAGTTCTGACTTAACCCGCTGTTGATTCTGACTCCTCCGCTGTGAGTTCTGACTTAACCCGCTGTTGATTCTGACTCCTCCGCTGTGAGTTCTGACTTAACTTGCTTGTAGATTCTGACTCCTCCGCTGTGAGTTCTGACTTAACCCGCTGTTGATTCTGACTCCTCCGCTGTGAGTTCTGACTTAACCCGCTGTTGATTCTGACTCCTCCGCTGTGAGTTCTGACTTAACCCGCTGTTGATTCTGACTCCTCCGCTGTGAGTTCTGACTTAACCCGCTGTGGATTCTGACTCCTCCGCTGTGAGTTCTGACTTAACCCACTGTGGATTCTGACTTCTTCGCTGTGGATTCTGACTTCTTCGCTGTGACTTCTGACTTAACCCACTGTGGATTCTGACTGGTTCGCTGTGGATTCTACATGTTCCCGTGTCTACACTTTGCTGTAATTGGCGTTTCCGTTTACCTCCAAAGTTATAACGCTGAATACCAATCAGTCGGTTAAATAGTAAAGTACAATTATAGGCAGTGTTGTGGCAAAAGGGTTACGAACACAATTCGTAATCTCGCATACAGCATTCGAAACACAGCTGTGGGCGATTTGGAAGCAGACCGCCTTGAGGTGGTTTTCATACAATGGTATGAGTGCCGGTTATTCAGAAAGCAAGGGCAAACTACTGAACGTAAGCTTGCCAAGAAATCACAACAGTCAAGAAATACTGCGGTCGACTGCAACGTCCAGTAGAGGATATGCAACTAACTTTGTAACGTAACACGAAAATTTCACATCACAGTGTTAAGAGGTAAGCAGTCTCTCCCGGTTTGTTTGTGTCCTCAGAGCCGATGTATAAGCGGTAAGACATCATGAACGGCAAAACGCGTATCGATTTAGCTAGGTGGATGCTTACATTGAAGAAATACAAGATCAGTGAGGTTGTTCAATAACACTCATACATAAGATGTGCAAGCAAACACAAACAGTGTTCCACAACGGAGACAGACAGACAGACAGACAGACAGACAGACAGACAGACAGACAGACAGACAGGCAGGCAGGCAGGCAGACAGACAGACAGGCAGGCAGGCAGGCAGGCAGGCAGACAGACGGACAGGCAGGCAGGCAGGCAGGCAGGCAGCCAGGCAGCCAGCCAGCCAGCCAGACAGACAGACAGACAGACAGACAGAGAAAAAGAGAAACACACACACACACACAGTATTTGATAAATAATATATATGATAATAGATGCATGCATGTGATGCACACACACAAACTGTTCGATATCACACAAAAATTAATGCAACAGAAGCATGCATAAAACACATGCATACATTGTTCATTATCAGATACATGCATGAGACATGCACACATACACTGTTTGACAACAGAAACATGCATGATGCATGACGTGCTCTCCCCCTCTCTCTATACTGACAATATACCATAACAAGCAATAATGTAGAGTCCAAATGGAACCAAAAGAAGAGGCCGACCACGTAAACGACGGACAGAGGGAATAGCAGAGTCCATTAGAATATCATATATGAAGCCCATAAATAGGCACTCTCCCGCTGTTTATGCTCCACCTTGACACGGCAAGGTACAAGAGGAACAAGATGAGAGAGAGAGAGAGAGAGAGAGAGAGAGAGAGAGAGAGAGAGACAGAGACAGAGACAGAGAGAGACAGACAGACAGACAGACAGAGAGAGAGAGAGAGAGAGAGAGGGGGGGGGGGAGGGGAGTCATAACGAGATAAATTTTTAACTAATTAAGAATCGGGACACACGCGTCTTAACATTATGTCCAATCCGTTATATTAAATTTCCCAGCTCATTCATTCACAAGAACACATACACTCACTCACTCGCTCACTCAAAGAGCGAGAGGTGGCAGGTGAGGAGGTACTAACGAGGGAACCGAGTTCATATACACCTGTGAATAGGCAACAAAGGCTTGCTGTAACATTTTGCATATCTTTTATCGTTTACATCCTTATACCCAGATACACATTCCAAACAACTAGTGAGTGAGAGAGAGAGAGAGAGAGAGAGAGAGAGAGAGAGAGAGAGAGAGAGAGAGAGAGAGAGAGAGAGAGACAGACAGACAGACAGACAGACAGACAGACAGACAGACAGACAGACAGAGACAGAGAGAAAGAGAGAGAGAGAGAGAGAGAGAGAGAGAGAGGTGGGGAGGGGAGAGAGCATATACAGAGAGAGAACACAAAACGTTCATTTTCAAAGAATAAATCAATGGTCACGCAAGCTTGCTTACATTGTGCCCTGATTACAACTAGCATGCTGTAAACAAGCATTGTCCAATGTAAACACAATAATAGCTGCACTGTGCATGAACATTTTCACTGTTTACATAATGACATAATAATCTACAGAAAACCATAATGGAAGGAAAAGTCGACAGAACAAGAGCTGGAGGTAAACCGTAATTATAACCGGATGGATGTCTCATCTCATCTCATCTCATCTTATCTTGTTCCTTGTGTGTATTGCAGTGTCGATGTGACGTACGAAGGTAAGTTAATAAGTAAGTCACAAATGGCTGTAGAAAAATAACTAAAGATGATAACTAACTTGAAACCAATTTATTTTTATACATACATTGTCCCTTTATTTCTCAACATAATTTCCACCAACATTGATGTACTTAGGCCTATCCCATTGTTTTATCAGTCCCTCCAAACCGGCTGCCATAGAATTGCGTGCTCTATTTTCTAAACCACGTCTTCACTTCACATTCAACTTCGGGGTCATTCACGAAATGTCTCCCGCCGAGGTGGATTTCCTGTTTACACTGACAACTATTTGTCCAGTAAAGGGTGCACAGCTGGGTAGAAAAAGTTACGGGGGCATGTCAATAAGTAAGTCACACAATTATGAGGGATGGCTGGCAAATGCCAAGCTTGCCAAGAGATCACAACAGCAAAAAATGCTGGGGTTGACTGCGGCGTCCTGTAAAGGATATGCAACTAACTTTAACTCGCTGGTTATATTTTATGTTAATTAAGATAAGTAAAACTGCATAGACAGCCCGAATATGTCGCCAGGGAATAGAATAAAGACCAAGATTGAAAACAGACATTGACAGAGCTCGATTACTTGCAAACTTTACTGCAGATTTGACACTGCATGGTGATCAGCGTGACAATAAAATAACGAGAGAGGGGAAGAGGGAAGAACAGTAAGAAAGAAACAACGAGACGAAATTGAACATAAAACAGAACCATTTGAACGTAGACAATCGGAGAGAGAAGAAAAAAGCCTGATTGATTGGAACTTCAACATGTAACACAAGAAGACGCTAACATTACTCTGCACTTGAACATACAACCAAGCCATTGATGATGTTGGCCGCACACGCACCGTACCCCAGAATACAACCTACAGACAGATTGATCTAAGCTTTGACATTTAGCAAATGCCGAAAGTAATTAAGAGTACTAGCGAAAACGTTTCGTTCCTGGCTCTTTATCTGGTGCAATGAGGGTATTTATTTAACCTTCGTGATGCTAATCGCTGTGTCACAGTGTAACAGGAATGGCGCATACAGATGTGGTATTACCGGGCTGGTTGATACTGGTTTCATTATAGTTGCTTGCTTGCTTGTGTTCATTGGCTTGAGCTCCAACGCGAAGTCCTGTATGTCGGATGAAGGCATCCTGTTGTCCAACATCAGTGTGATGTCATACAGGACCTGAGGTTTGCGTGAGTATCCGTTGTCCCATGTCTGGCTTATTGGTGTGCAGACTGGTGGTTCCTCGCCGTACAGGCAGACACTCTCCGACTTCGGAGGAGTCGGAGATCCTACTGACCTTAGCCAGGACCCCGAAGGGACCTGTTGCCCAGGACGCTCGACGAGGACGCGTCAAAAGGTCTTGGCCAGTATATAACCCGACCCTGGTGCCTTGGAAACACCTCTGCGTCCCTTTTATTATAGTAATAAAGATTAAGTGTACAGTTCATCATCATCATGTGCAATGCCGATCAGCGTGAGCAGTAATGTTTCGCCATCTCACGCGATCACCGGAGTCGTGGTCTGTCTGTCTGTCTGTCTGTCTGTCTGTCAGCTCAGTGTTCCTGTCTCGACTATACCACGTTGCCAAGCCATCCATGTATTTACGTCTCTGCCTTCCCCTTGTTCTCTTCCCCTCAATCTTGCCAGTTGTCACCAAGTTCTCCAATTTATTTATTCTCATAACTTGTCCCAAAGAATTGTGATTATCTACGTCGAATTTCTCTAATCAGTTTACGGTTTTATTTTGTTTCTTGTAGGACTTGGTCATTGGTTATTATGTCTGTCCATTGTATTCTTTGCAATGTCCTTAGAAACTACTTGTCCACAGCCATCAGATTATGCTTCGAGAAGTCATGACAGGCGTTGACAAGATCAGATGGCTTCTGAAGGTCTTGAAAATTGTATTCTTTAGCCTTATTCTGGAGGTCCTGAGACAGGTATTTCTTAGCGTTATTTTCAAGGTTATGGGACAAGTGTTTCTTGGCGTTATTCTGAAGGTTCCAAGACAGTTGTTACTTAGCGTTATTCTGGAGGGCCGCAGATAGGTGTTTCTTAGCATTATTCTGAAGGTCCGGAGACAGGAGTTTCTAAGCGTTCTGAGACATTTCTAACAGTAATTTTGAAGGTAGGGCAAGCACGTGTTTCGTAGCGTTATTCCGAAGGTCCTGCAATACATGTTTCTAGGGTTATTCTGAAGGTCCCGAAAAATATGTTTTCTATGGTTTTTTCTGAAGGCCCCGAATGTCACAGAACGAGTAAGAGCCTCTTGACGAGCTTGACGTAACATCGATTATCGTGCTCCGCAGCAAATGATGTTATAAGACGCCTGGGTGTACTTAAAACATGCCAATGTCCATTTTTATATCATCTTTCACAGCTCAATCACTCTCATTCTTCCACACAAATACACAATCACACAGAGGAAGAAAGAGAAAGAAAGCGAGCGCGGGGGGGGGGGAGGGGGGGGGAGAGAGAGCGTGCAAGAAAGAGAGAGCGTGCAAGCGAGAGAGAGAGAGAGAGAGAGAGAGAGAGAGAGAGAGAGAGAGAGAGAGAGAGAGAGAGAGAGAGAGAGAGAGAGAGCAAGCGAGAGAGAGATTAATATTAGTGCAGTAAAACCCCGGTTTTGGTTGCCTTTGGTTATCGTTGGTTTCGGTTTTCGTCGATCTTTTCCGCGAAACATTTGTTTCGCTTTTAGTCGGATGCCTCGGATTTCGTCTGCGTGCCCACGTGACCTCGTGGCTAATTCTGCAAATACAAAGGGACTCATGCGTTCTTCTGCTCAGTTTGGTGTTCTTTTTCGTTGCGTGAGCATCACTTGCTAATAATAAAACACGAAAGCGGCATTAAGATTGCTGAAATTCGCCGCATGTCCGGGAAATCGCCATCCAAGATTGTGGCGAAAAACGAAGTAATAAAGGAAGCTAATGTAGCGAAAGCCATGAATGTGCTACCGAAACAGAGACCGCTGAAGATGTCGAATAGCTATTATTAATATGGATAAATAAAAACCAGCTAGATGGCGATACTGTTTCGGGGGAAATCATATGTGAAAAGGTCAGAATGTTGTATGCCGATGTCATTAAGAAAATGCCTGGGACGAGTGCTAAGTGATTTTAAGGCCAGCAGAGGATGGTTTGAACAATTCAAGAGGTGCACTGGCATACACAGTGTTACTTGGCACGGCGAAGGTGCGAGTTCGGACAAGTCTAGTCTGGAGCCGAAAATTGGTATTAAAAATTATATTTATTCTCTATAAAATGTGTTTTTAGTTTGAGTTTTGGAGTTTCTAGAACGAATTAAATTTACATTGATTCATATGGAAATAACTGGATTCGGTTTTCGTCGGTTTCGGATTTCGCCGATTGTTTTCGGACGGATTATCAACGAAAACCGAAGTTTTACTGTAGTTTATTCTTTATAGGATGTCGTCGTCAACCCCAGAAATTTTTGGCTGTTTGTGATTTCTTGGCAAGTTTAAGTTCAGTAGTTTGCCATTGCTTTCTGAACTGCCAGCACTCATACCTCCGTATGAAAAGCAACGCAAAGCAAACTGCTGCCGAATCGCCCGAAGCTGTGTTTCAAACGCCGTATGCGGGATTACGAATTGAGTCCGTAACTCCTTCGCAACAGATCTCCAGAGATGAATGAGATAAGCTTTTAAAGGCTTATCGGAAACGTAGGCTCATTGTAACAGTTTGCACATCGTCCATCTCATCTTGCACACTCTCATAGACAAACACACACAAACTCACTCAACCTCACTGAGAGAAGCAGAGAAAAAAAAAAAAAGAGAGAGAGAGAGAGAGAGAGAAGGAGAGAGAGAAAGATTTAACTAACAACTTTGTTTTCAAAGAGTAAATAAATGGTTACGGGGGCGTGACTTACATTCTGCCCTGTTGTTTTCAACCAGCTTGCTGTAAACTTGCATATTCGTATGTAACCAAACTAATAGCTGCACTTTACATGTACATATTCAGGGTTGGCATTATTAACATAAGAATGTACAGAAGACCACAATAGAAACAAGAGCTGAAGAAACCATAGCAAGACAGAAACCATACTAGAAATACATGATGTATTCACCGTAAACTTATGGGTTGCTTCTCTGGACTTGTGATACATCAGTTCGTAAGCTAAGTAGTCTTGTTGTTGTATTTTTGTTGGTTGTTATCGAAAAGAAAACTCTAACATGCACAGTTCGCGGCAACTGCACTAGCCATGCGGCCTTAATTCCTCAGACTCAAGACCCCACTGTCCTACACTACAAGGTACTATAGGCAGTAAATGACAGTTTTTTTGGGTTTTTTTTAATGACAGTTAAAGACTGAACTATCCGAGACCGAATAAGAAATGATGTTATCAGACGGACAGTGGGGTCAACATCTTGTGCCAAATATATTGAAAGGCAGAAGATCAAATGGTCTGGCAATCTTGTTAGAATGCAACATCATCAACTGCTAGCACTGGCGCTTTCACCAAAGAACGTCTAATAAAAGAGCCAGAGGATGCCCGAGAAGCAAATGGATTGACGACATCAAAGACATTGTACAATCACGAGGAATGACACAATCCAGTGCCACCAATCGGACGCTAGAAAGTCATCACGACGCTTGGCGGCAAAAGTGGAAGATGATGATAATGGTAAAAAAGACAGGGGAGTGAACGTTCGATTGTATATATGTGTATTTGTCTCGTCGAGTTTTGTTATTATAAGTTGTGTTCACAGAGATTTATTTCCCTGAGTAGACAGCTCCGAGATGTGACCAGGGAGCAGCGCGGCAGAATATCAACCAAGTCTCAACACAGAGAGTGCTGGAGATCCATTACTGCTAACCTTTTTTTGAAGAGATGGCACTGCATGACGATCAGCCTAGTGACAAAGAAAGACAGAGAGAGAGAGTGAGAGAGAAGAAGAGAAGAAGAGAGAGAAGAGAAGAGAAGAAGAGAAGAGAAGAGAGAAGAAGAGAGAGAAGAGTGAGAGAGAAAGAAAGAAAGAAAGAAAGAAAGAAAGAAGAGAAGTAAGAATTAAACAACAAAAAATAACTGCATATTAAAAAACAAACCAGCTGAATGTAGACAATAGCAGACAAACGTCTCATTGATTGAACGCAAAAAGACGCTAAATCTGTTCTGCACTTTAGCACACAACATGGCTGCTGATGACGTTGGCCGAACACGCACCGACAACCACAATACAACCCACAGACAGTCTGGTCTTAGCGTTGACATTTAGCAAATGCCGAAAGTAATTGAGTAAAACTAAAGCAAATGCGTCGTCTCCGGCGCTTCAACTGGTGCAGCGTGGGTATTTATTGAATCTGTCGTGCTATACTAATCGTCTGCCACACTGTAAAAGGAAAGGCGAATATAGATTTGGTATTATTGCGGTTAACTGAGGTGTGAAAAAGAAGTTCTTAAGAGCTATATTGAGCCAATCTTGATGTATAGAAGAACAATTAGCAGACAAGTGAGGAATTATGTGGAGGTTACGGAGATGTGATGTTATTGAGGAATGATGAGAACATCGTGGACAGATAAAAAGAGCAATGGAGATAGCTTGAAGGAAGTTAACTCACAAAGAGAACTGCGTACTCGAACTAGAAGCATTTGGGCGTGTCATGAGAAGGGGGAAGTTGGAGTATGTCATCACAACGGAAAAGTTGGAAGGGAAGAGAGTCAAGGGGAAACTAAAGAGAGAAGATTGCTGGATAGTTTGACGCCATGGCATGGAGGAATATCAGTATCAGAAATGACTGGAAACACACGAGACAGAGAGCTGTGGGCAAACACGATAACGAACGCCACAAGGACATGGACCATAAGAAGAAGATTATTGGGATGTCTGATAACATCATAATTACAATGGTTTGTTAGTATAGTACTATTAGCAAAGACGAGATGACTTATCGGAGCTCATAAGAGAACAGATAAGAGTAATACGGTAATGAACCATGTAATGTCGTAAGATACGACAGAGGAGAGTTGTCTAGAAGCTGAGCGTCTCTTCTCGTTGAAAACTATCTGCAAAATCCTACCAAGGATTTTGGAAGAAGAAGAAGAAGAAGAAGAAGAAGAAGAAGAAGAAGAAGAAGAAGAAGAAGAAGAAGAAGAAGAAGAAGAAGAAGAAGAGCTGGAGGAGCTGGTGATGATAGTGGAGGAGGAGGATGAGACTTTGAAAGGGTGGGGAAGGGTGGCGCCATGATCACATATGGCTCAAGGTTAGTCCTTTATTTACTTGCAAAATGGCAAATAATACCTAGTTTAGTTTTAGTTTAGTTTAGTCGACTGATCAACATCACGGCACGCGGGTGTAACCCATAAGTGCTCTGTTCTACTCCTAACTCAAGCCGGAGTCCGGAGAATATCAGCTCAGTGCACGAACTTCGTAGCACCGGCGAGGATTCTCAAATACTTTGGGTAGATTATTAACTCGACATTTTGCCCGGGCAGTGCCGTTAGGCTACTTGTTTTCAATTTCCGATTGGGAAAGGATTTTTACGTGCGCAATAATACACTCGGGCGTTCGATCTCACTACCCAGAGACTAGAGGAAATTTTGTTACTACAAGTCCACGTGAAAAAATCCCGGCCCTCACGGAGCTTGAACCCGGGACCTCTAGCACTTGAGGCGGACACCATACCTCGAGACTCCCCCCCCCCCCCTAAATATATAAAAATAATACCTATGTTCTTATAATATTATACATTCCTTAACCTACGCGGTTTTCCTAACACTCCATGTTTTTTATCCAAGAATAGAGGAAACATAAAATACCACAAGTCTGATCAAAGGATCAGAGAAGGTTGGCGGGAGGAGAAAACCCCCACCTCTGGCAGCAGCCCATAATAAGACACGGTACTTCTAAGGGAACACAGATTAATAAGCCATTCATCAAGTATGCAGACGACAGGAGTGGGATCATTTCCCTCTGTTTTCTCCATCCATCTCCCCATTCTCTCCTTCGCGTCTTCACACCCGTCTGTATTCTAATTCACAAGTAAATGAGAGATCTAGGGGAATTACCGCAGCGAGATACCATGCCCGTACTTTTTCGGAGTCTTACAATATACCGATTCACCACTTGCTTCCGTCTGGAGACCGGAATCAAATTTCCTCTCAGTATAATGGTGGATTGGATTACGGGAAGCACCCTTGTAACCAGATTTTCATAAATAACCAACGAAGTACACATTTCTTTCTGGAAAACCTACCACATGTTAACTTACCATCGACTACCACTAGATGACGTAAGCAGTCTACAAGCCGAGGCACCGGAACGGCTGGCGGGCGATGATCAGGGGTTGAGATTTCCCTCGAGGAGGGGATTAATTCGTGACTACAATATCCCGACGTAGACCGCATTGGCACCTTGCCGTCTTCACTACGATAGTTTGTTACATAGTGCTTTTAAAAAAAAGGCATAATAACTACAACTCATGGGGGTGGCGACTGTGACTGATCAGACCAATTCGCACGGTAAATGTTTGTTCACATGGTGAACACATGGTCATTTCCACCATCACGCACCATCCGACGTCTCGACCGCTCATTGTGCGCCTTATCTGCAATGATTTTATCCTTTGTCTTTATTCGATTCCTGATCCTTTTCCTCCATGCAAAGCTAACAGTTCAGACGACACCAAATTAAACAAACCACGTTCTTGAAAATGTCAACAGCTTCACATACCTAGGAAGCAAAATGACATCCACAAGGAACCCAACACCAGAAATATCATCTAGAATCGCACTGGCATCTGGTACCTTCAATAAACTGTCAAACATCTGGAAGTCAAAGACACTCAGCAAACACACGAAACTTAAAATCTTCAACTCTTGTGTGATTCCAGTGCTAACGTAAGGATGCTAAAGTTGGAAATCAACGGTAGCTTTAGATTTAAAAAAAAAATAAAAAAATATAAGACAATTTTGAGAACAAATGTCTTAGAAGAATTCTAAACCTCCACTGGACAGATGTGGTAACTGCAGCATCATCTGTAAAAACCAACTCTCTGATCAGTACCCTCCTAAGGAGGTTTTGGGCTTCAATCTCTGAACACTGCAGACGTTGACCAAATCATTTGAAATAGGTGAAGGTCAAGGTAGTCCCATATCAGATTAGGGTGTGAAATATTAGACCTCCATATGTTCACCACATATTAGGGGATGAGTGGTCTCGAGGTATGGTGTCTGCCTCGAGTGCTGGAGGTCCTGGGTTCAAGCCCTGGTCAGGGCCGGGATTTTGTCACGTGGACTTCTAGTAACAAAATATCCTCTGGTCCCTGGGTAGTGAGATCGGACGCCCGTGTGTATTGTTGCGCACGTAAGAAAATCCCTTGGCAATTAGAAATCGAAAAAGAGTAGCCTAACGGGCAAAATTTCGAGTTAAAAATCTACCCAAAGTATTTCAGGATCCTTGCCGGTGCTACGGAGTTCGTGCACAGAGCTGAGATTCTCTTGACTCAGGCTTGAGTTAGGAGTAGAACGGAGCACTTATGGGTTACACCGTGATGCTGATCCACCGTTAATGTGTGCCGTGATGTTGATTCGTCAACTAAACTAAAACTAAACATATTCTAGGCCTGGAAATATGAAATGTGGTTGCCACTTCCCTTACTCGTCACCTTCCTGCACAGAAATTTGATTGGTACCCATTTTTATTTGGCTGGGTCGACCCCAGCGAGGAAGCCAGGATTGTTTAAAGCTTCATTGTTTTATACACGGTTTACATTTAACATCCTAGTTTCTACATAACACAATTTATAATGTAATTATTATTACTGATCACTCTTAACGAACATTCATAACTTACCATGTAGAAGAGAGACACTATTTCACTCTGCAGATTGTTAGTTTGATTTTACCTGTGAATATAAACTCTTTCCTCAGAAGCAATGAAGATTTGCCGTATGTGGCTTCGTGCAAGGTGAAATAGGTGAAGAAGAAGAAGGCTAAACCGAGGTCGAAGAACAAGACAGATGAGGATGAGGAAGGAGAAGGATGAGGAGGAGGAGATGAAGAAGAAGAAGAAGAAGAAGAAGAAGAAGAAGAAGAAGAAGAAGAAGAAGAAGAAGAAGAAGAAGAAGAAGAAGAAGAAGAAGAAGAAGAAGAAGCATTTACTTTTAGCATTTACACCTCAGGGATCCAGCCAACCTCATAAAATGGATTTTATACATTTATCTGTAAAGAAATCAGTCGGGAAGAAAAGCAAATGGACCGCCCACGCCATAAAGTATCATTTACATATACACACAATCCTGTGGATGCTCATGCCTACGGGCAGCTACTACCGTATACATCTGATAAAAATAACTATATTACTTTGTCTTTTATTGACGCAAAGCAAAAATGTAAATGTAAAAAGCAACAACAGATTCCCATCCAAGAAACTAGTAGTATAATCTGTCTGCACGGACACAGTCGAATCTCCCCTCACTACGTTATATTCATATCGGCTCATCTCCACTATGCAAAAACGCCAGCTCGTACTAGATCGATAGCAATACAGACAGTTGGTTGCCTGGTTTGTAGCAATGTCCGGTTATTCAATGCTGACCAAGGAAAACGGAGAATCGATCCTAATATTTCGTCACCAATTACTATGGCGGTGCAGGAAAGTCGCAATGGCAAGGAACTGATAAGTGCCTTATCGGTCAGGACATTCGTGGCTTGACGACCAAAGCTTGGCACAGCACTACTGAAGGCTGCATAGTTGTGGTGTATATTTAATACTCGTGGCAGTTTAACGTATAACTACAGAAAATAAAAACAGGTAAGAACGCTTAACTCCAATAACAGTGAGAGATTATAAACACAGACAGTGTACATATTCATACCTTACATCGTTCGAATACGGAAGATTCACAGTGGGTAGGGGGAGGAGAGGAGAGAGAGCGGGAGGGAGAGTGAGGGAGAAAGGAAGGGAGAGAGAGGAAGGGAGAGAGAGGGAGAAAGGGAGAGAGAGGGAGAAAGGGTAGGGGAGAAAGGGGAGGAGAGAGCAAGCGACATAGACAGAGAGAGAGAGAGAGAGAGAGAGAGAGAGAGAGAGAGAGAGAGAGAGAGAGAGAGAGAGAGAGAGAGAGATGGAGAGAAGAAATCAATGATATTAACAGAAGGGGGAAAAAAGATAAAAATAAGTTATACCACAGTGGTTCTCAACCATTTTTGGCCCGTGCCCCCCTTCACCATATTTTCAGAACGTCATTCCCCCCCCCCTCTTTCATATTTCCTATCTAAAAATCCCCCACCCCACACAGTATACGTAAAAATGGAAGGTAAATTTAATAGCATATACTAAAACAAGTCTAGACATCCACATAAAACATGATTTGTGGGTCTACTTACTTTATAAAATGAATTTTAGAAGGATGAGACGTACATAACTGTAAAGTATGAAGGGAACAACAATATCAAGTAATCGGTTCTTGTATTAACGCGACTTGAAATGGTCTTCATTTCCCCCCCCCCCCCCCCCCCCGAAACCCTAAAATCCCGGGAAAAGTTTAGGTATGAAATATGGCGAGGCCATTACACATCCTTCGTTACCAGGAAGGCGGTGTAGAAGTTCGGCTGTGAAAGGTCCTAGCTGCGGTAACATTGCGATTAGCCAGCTCGCCTGCCAATAATACACTGATCAGAGTTCATAACCGGCAGCGGGAGAATGTATGTGTGTCCAACGGTAGTCCTACCAGTGCGACTTTCAAGTAGCCGCGGTGGCTCAGTGTACAGCACATTTGGCTGTTGATCCTTTGGCCATATGTCCGAATCAGCAACGAGGCAAGAGTTTAAATCTGGAACGTCAAGCATTCTTTGCCCACATTGTCAAAGAACATTTCGAGCCAAAATAGGCCTTACCAGCCATCTTAGAAGTCACGGCTCCAAACTTTCAACCCCACTGGATGAAATGAATGGCCATGGTCATCCTTGATGGACAAACACCATCACCACTGTTATCATATGCAAAGTACTCCTTAAAGCATGGGCAAAGGTACTTAACCGTTTTCTTTTCTTTCTTTTTTTAAACTGTCTCTCGGGGTAGATTAAAGTACAATGAAAATGTGCGAATTACCGTGGTTTTCTCCACATCGGTAGCTTTCAGCAGTTCTCGGAATAATCACCTCGTGTTTGAATGATTGATGACGTCTTGAAAATTAAGTTCCGTGAAGTGCTAGTGGCCTAGACAAAACACTGCTGTTTACTCTTGAACTGAAGTGACAGCACGTTTCTGATCTGTGCTAGCGAAATAAGTGTGTGTGTGTTTCTGTGTGTGTATGTGTGAGAGAAAGAGAGAAAAAAAAGAGAGAGATAGAGAGAGAGAGAGAGAGAGAGAGAGAGAGAGAGAGAGAGAGAGAGAGAGAGAGAGAGAGAGTCCGAGCCAGAAGGGGCGAACCCGTGCTGTGACGTCGACCTTCTCGACTTTAGACCATTATACTCAGAATTAATGATTCATGAAAGTCATCGATCGCTCCGACAAACATAGTTATAAAAACATACTCTCTCACATCCCTCTCATTTTTCAAACAATGATAAAAGAAGAAAGAACACAGGTGGTCAGCCAACATCAACGCCCAGAAACTCAATCATATTACTCACACTTGTTCGGTATAAGATTGAACCTTTGACATTTAGGCGGAAGGAGAAAGCTGACCTCCCCCCTGCGCTATTCTTGACGTCTGTCCAATTTCCTCTTTCCACCACCAACATCTGAAAGCTCGACACCCAACATATTGTCACGGTCGTGTCAAGAGCCAAATTACTTTTTCTTTTGTCGCGTCCCCAAAATTATCCCAAGAGGGCGACTAAGACGGCTGGTGATCCGTCTGAGCTTTCATCTCTTCGCCGCTGGTAAAACCCCATATAACCAGTACCAAGGAGAGGACGGTGTTTGTTCATCAAATATCTATTAAGAATATTTGTAGCTGAAAGACCCTTCTGTGTAGTATATGACACGTGCCTCGTCTCTTCTAATGTGAAATCACTACAGCCGTATGGATCGGAAACATGAAGGGCGAATAAAACAATTTCAAATAAACCACAAACTTTCATTAACTATTGAACGTACAATTGTCAAGAAAGTCAACCTGGAGTTGATCGCAACGTCCTGTAAAGGATATGCAATTTAGGAACAACAATATATATTAATTTGCGCTTTGGCTTATGGGATAGTGAAACGCGCAGTTTCATAATTCCCCGACAGACTGAGTCAAGGGTTCGAAAGCAGCCGGGGCACTACTACTTAGT
The DNA here is from genome assembly GCA_014155875.1 of Cepaea nemoralis. Lineage (NCBI taxonomy): Eukaryota > Metazoa > Mollusca > Gastropoda > Stylommatophora > Helicidae > Cepaea > Cepaea nemoralis. Next base: position 27,957 of record JACEFZ010002037.1, read on the forward strand.
GTTAACTCTCGGCCCACCATCATTATCTCCATTGCTTTGTTTCCCGCCTGACCTTCCTTCCCTTTTTGTATGTACCACTTCCACTCATGTACTAGGGGTCTTCACTGAACCGTTACCATCCCCTACCCCGATCCCCCATGACACCACAGACCCTCACGGTTATCTATATATGGGCATCAATGTGAGGTTATTGTTAGAACCGCACCTACCTACACACACACACACACACACACACACACACACACAATACATGAGACGTACACACGTTTATATATATATCCATCCATCCATCATGTGCCATGCCGGTAAGCGTGGGCGGTCATGTTCTGCCATCTCACTCGATCACCAGAGTCGTGGATCAGCTCCGTGTTTCTGTCTCGACCATGCCACAAGGCCAAGCCATCCAGGTACTTGCTTCTAGGTCTTCCCCTTGGTCTGTTCCCCTCGATCTTACCAGTTGTCACCAAATTCTCCAATCCATTTCTTCTCATAACATGCCCAAAAAATGTTGACTGTCTACGTCTAATTTCTCTAATTAATTTACGATCTTCATTTGTTTCTTGAAGGACTTGTTCATTGATCTTTCTGGCTGTCCATGGTATTCTTTGCATTTTCCTCAGAAACCACATCTCTACAGCCATCAGATGTTTTTCAGCCTGACTGCTCATTGTCCACGCTTCACATCCATATAAAAGTACAGGTTCAATGTAGCATCTCAACACTCTTTTTCTCGTTTCAATTGACATCTTTTTATTGGTCAATATGTTTTTCATCTTGCTAAAGGCTACTTTTGCCATGGCGATTCTTGTTCTAATCTCTTCAAGGCATCTCCCATCAGATGTTATTACTGTTCCGAGATAATTGTACCTGCTCACTTGTTGAAGAATATTCCCATTTACTTGTATATTACATTGTGGTATTTCGTCCTTCCTAGTGACGACCATAATCTGTGTCTTTTTACAATTTAATTCTAACCCTAGTTGTTCACTGTGTGTAACAATCGCATCTACTAAATTTTGCAGGTCCTGTTCATTGTCTGCAATCAAGACTTATCATCTGCATATCTAATGTTATTGATGCATCGTCCCCCAATGTTGATTCCTTCCATATCTTCAATATTTCTGAAAATACTTTCACTGTACAGGGAAAACAGATCTGGAGACATTACACATCCCTGTCTCACACCCCTTTTATTAGGCTGATATTGGCTTACTTCGAAAAAGAGGAGAGTGAGTTCCCTTGAGCAAGATGGCGGGACATTTTTTCGTCCCGTAAAATGGAACGTGTTTTTTCCGAAATGTGTATGGATTAAGTGTGTTTTTCGTGGTGAAATGGAGTTCGGACCGTGCAACGGAGTTCGTGCACGCGCGCCCGGACTCCCTTCGGCGTATCATCGGCGCCCGGTGGCGATAGTTAAGCCTAACATGACGACCAGACGACCGACAAGAACACGGCGTGGTAAGAGGGCGGGCACGCGCAGAAGGCGGTTAAAATGTGACAGATTGGGCATCGGACACGTTCGAGTACTGTACTGGAACTGTGCATCATTTAGTCAACGCCGACCCATTCTTGAAAAACTACTGTACGGAAACGATATTGTAGGTCTTACAAGAAACACAGCTCGGCGACGGAACAGTAAATGTCGCGGGATTTCAGGGATTCTTTAACAGGCGGCACCTCGGACAGGCCATTCTGGTCCGCGACAACATACTAGTGTCTGAGATCGATATGTCTTCCTGGAACAGTGATGCCTTGCAAGTGCAGGCATTAAGAATAATGACACCAGTGCAGCTTGTAATCGTGAACGTTTATGCGCGTAAATGGGAAGGTCGACGTGCGACAATGGCAGAGTTTGTTCGATATGGATGAAAGGCATATCATCTACTGTGGGGACTTCAATGCCAGAGGCAGTCAATGGGGGAATTGCATCACCAATAGACAGGGAGAAAATCTGGAGGACGCCCTGGCATCTGCTGCCTTAATCTGTCTGAATGATGGGAAGGTCACTAGAATAGCCACTCGACCAGGTGACTCTGACAGCATCATTGACTTGGCTCTGGTGTCGCCCACCATCGCACCAAGGTGCCGGTGGGGTACACTGGGATACCACGATAGTGACCACTACCCTTGTGTCATCCTGATCAAGAAAGACGGGGCCATGAGTCAAAGAAACAAGACAAATGCCTTCCCGTACGACAACACTGGTCAAGACGCCATAAGCAAGATCAGAAGAAGGAAACTAACTTCCTCCCGCAGGAGACAAGAAAGATGGTTGCAGCCACCATGGTGGAATGGAGAGGTCGAGAAGGCATGGCTGGGAAAGAGGCAGGCTGTCAAAGACTGGCAAAAGGCCAGAAAGGCTAACATGCCACAGTTTGAGTTGGCGAACCTGAAGACGGAGGTCGATAGGACGACGACTTTATTCAAATCCTGCGCCAAACAGGCCAAGGCCGAGAAATGGGACGAGTTCTGCAGGAAGGTGTGCTCCGAGCGATCTCTTACGACATTCTGGCGCCTCCACAAGAGCATGAACGGTGCTGCACAACGTAGGGGTATTCCAGACTTTCAAGGCACAGACCTCGCATGGAAAAAGTCGGATGCGGATAAAGGTAAGGCCCTTCTTGCACGCTACATAGAACAGACTGACCAGAAAGACGAGCCCGCCAGACAGAGGACCACAACGACACTCTCTCAGTTGTGCGAGGGGGTCGGGACAGACGAAGAATGGACAATCACAGCTGAGATAGTGCGTGCGATGCTCAAGAAATCACCTAACACCGCCCCAGGCCCAGACGGCATCCGATATGGTGACCTACTGGTGATATCAGATGATGACATGGAAGAACTGGCCAGAGAATTCAACACCAGTATCCAGAGGGGTCAGGTCAAAGAAGAATGGCTACACAGCTACTTGCTGCCGCTGCCAAAACCGAACAAAGACCACTCCAAGATAAGCGGCTACAGAATCATTACGATGCAGAATACTGTTGGCAAGCTACTGGAGAAAATTGTCGCACACAGACTTGCTTGGGACTTGGAACAGCTCGGCTGCTTCCCGCCCACACTTGGAGGATACAGACGCAACAAAGAGTCATGGCTGAATGCAGCGGTCTTTGCTCAAGATGTTTACGAAGGATTTCAGGTCAGAGAAGAGACATGTGCGGCCGCCATAGACTTAGAGGACGCATATAACAGAGTATCGTTCGAGCACTTGATGCAAACCCTCCTCAGACTGAAAGTGCACCCTCACCTTGTACGATGGATAGCTGCAGTTCTGCTCCAAAGGAAGGTGGTGCTAAGATGCGGGAGTTGGTCTTCTGAGCCGATAACGATATGTCCAGGATTGCCGCAGGGTTCACCACTGTCACCAGTACTATTCAACGTGTATACGGTGCCGATCACTGAACAACAGTTGGACGGGAGGGGTAGGACTCTGTCATTCGTTGACGACATCCTCGTGTATCGACAGGGTCGAGATAGACAGGCGGTTGCCAATGATATGCAGGGCGAACTAGATCGAATTTCCTCATGGTGTGCTGATGCCGATGCCCTTGTCAACCCTGCAAAGGCAACGGTTACATGGTTCTCACTAAACAACCATATTGTGAAAACAGACCTGCCGGCAGTAAGAATGGATGGGAGCAGTTTGAGTAGAACCCAGTCAATGACATATCTTGGCGTGAGGCTTGATCGTAGCCTGTCCTTCAGAGATCATGTCGATTATGTCATAACGAAGGCTCGAAAAGGTTTGTCAGCAATGAGAGTCATGGCGACTGCCAATATCGAGCAAAGACTGCTAATACTTCTGTTCCAAGGACTTGTGCTTTCACGCATCGAGTATGCCCTGGCCATCCTCACTGTCAGCCCTACACAGATTGGAAGACTTGAAAAGGTACAAAACGAAGCCATGCGCATCATTTTGGGCTGCACGAGAGACACCAGCTGTGTAGCAATGAGATACCTCCTTGACTTCCCGACAATGGAACACAGGATCAAGATCTGGAGAGCTCGTGCATACTTAAAAATAAGTGCAGATGAGCAGCACCCTCTGCATGACGCTATATTCAGAGAAAAGGGTGACAGGCTAAAGAGGGGCAAATCATGGATGGGTCGGGCGGAAGATGTCGTCAGACAGGTCTGCAGTCTTACCAGTATCAACCCCGGCAAGGAATGGGTGCCGGTGCCTCCAGCTTTTAAGTGCACTTTCTCCTGCATTATCACACTCGACAGACGGTGCAGAGAGCAGAACCCTGCCGCTGTCAATGCAGAGGTTAACGCGCTCATCTATGAACACTCAGATAGCCCCGAAGTGCTCATCTATACAGATGGATCTGTGGTAAAGCAGCAGAGAAGTGCGTGGGCATTTACAGCCCGTTCAGCGGGCCGAACCGTTCAAGAATCCAGTGGTGCCCACTCTATGACCTACGAGCAGCATGACGATGGAGGTGATGGCAGTTACACAGGCTTTCATATGGCTGGAGTCACAGCATTATACCAACGTGTGTGTACTAAGTGATTCAATGAGCATGATTCAGAAGGTCGAAGCTGGATCGGTACGTAGACAGTGGACTGAATCGCTGCGGAAGTCTGTTGTCCGTAAAGTCACCTTCATCTTCGTCCCGGGACATGCGGGAGTCGAGGGAAATGAACGAGCTGACAAACTGGCTGGCTCTGCACCCCCTGTAGATGGCCAGCCCATGGATCGTGCCGATGTTATTAACGTCCTTAAAGATATGGCGAGAACAGAGGACTTTGACGTCAATGATTCCACATCGCTGTCCAGGATGAAAGACCTGGGAGTAAGAATCGGCACAGCCAGACGCGAGAGGTACATCGGGAAAACAAAGCGCCTCGTCAACCAACACAGAACTGGCACTATTAGCCACCGGACGCTGATGCATATGCTGGGGGGAGGATCTGAGCACCTATGGACATGTCCGGAGTGCAACGAAGATACCCCAACTGAAAACTGATAACTGAACTGAACTGGCTTACTTCATTATCAACTCTTATGGCAGCTTGTTGTTTCCAATATATGTTTTTTACAAGTCTAAGATCTTTTCCATCAATTTGTAGATCATCAAGCATCCTTATAATGTTGACATGTCTCACTTTATCAAAAGCCTTTGTGTAGTCAATAAAGCAAAGGTGTATATCTTTGTTTACTTCTATAGAACGTTCGATTATGTTTCTCAGTATATACACAGCATTTACTGTACCCTTGCCTTCCACAAACCCACATTGTTCTTCTCCTATTTCAGGTTGTATTTTCCTCCCAACTCTTTGCATGATAATTCTTAGCAAAATCTTCGTGATGTGACTCATTATACTAATTGTTCGATGTTCATCATATTCCAAGGCTCCTGATTTCTTTGGGATTGCAATAAATACAGAATTACATAACTCCTGAGGTATATTTCCAGTATCATATATTGTATTAAGCAGACTGGTAACTTTATCTATTCCATATTCTTCTAAAGCATTAATCATTTCTGTTGTGACGCTTGTCTGAACCGGTGGTCTTGCCAGATTTCATATGGTTAAGCGCATTCTGAACCTCCATCTTTAAAATTGCTGGTCCTTCATTATTATTTTGGACATCATACTGTTCGTCTCTGTTATCGTCATAAAGGTTTTTATATATATACAAACCTATATACGCATTCCTACGTGTCTACCTACCTACAGATAGAAGGACAGAGACTGGCAGACGGACCGAGCGACAGAGAGGCAGTGATCCTTTCACCCACCCACTCATATAGACAGACAGACAGACAGACAGACAGACAGACAGACAGACAGACAGAACGGCAGAGAGGCGGTGATCCTTACATCCACCCACTCACATAGACAGACAGACAGACAGAAGACAGACAGTCAGTCAGACAGACAGACAGACAGACAGACAGACAGAACGGCAGAGAGGCGGTGATCCTTACATCCACCCACTCACATAGACAGACAGACAGACAGAAGACAGACAGTCAGTCAGACAGACAGACAGACAGACAGACAGACAGAACGGCAGAGAGGCGGTGATCCTTACATCCACCCACTCACATAGACAGACAGACAGACAGACAGACAGACAGACAGACAGACAGACAGACAGACAGACAGACAGACAGACAGAACGGCAGAGGCAGTGATCCTTTCATCCACCCACTCACACAGACAGACAGACAGACAGACAGACAGACAGACAGACAGACAGACAGACAGACAGAACGGCAGAGAGGCAGTGATCCTTTCATCCACCCACTCACACAGGCAGACAGACAGACAGACAGACAGACAGACAGACAGAACGGCAGAGAGGCGGTGATCCTTACACCCACCCACTCACACAGACAGACAGAGACAGACATACAGACAGACAGACAGACAGGCAGACAGACAGAACGACAGAGAGGCGGTGATCCTTACATCCACACACTCACACAAGCATACAGATTGACAGCCAGACACACATACAGACAGGCAGTGATCCATCTACCCACCCACTCACACAGACAGACAGGACAACGGCGTGTGTTGTTGCACAGCTGCGGTGACATGTCATTAATTCACCGACGAATTACCCTAGTTAGATTTGTACACTCCCCGGGGCAGAGACTAAATGTTGGCTTACGAGGAATTATCATCCTGTAACAGGATCTGACACACTGACAATCCTAGTAGATAACAAAAACTGCCTTGCAGTTCAAACCAGTGTCTCACGATCTGAGCAACCATTTTAATCCCTAAACCAGTCGTCAGTAACCTACGGCACGCGTGACAACCGTGGTGTGGATAACACTTGTCAAAGGCACGCTCGGTGAATTGTAATTTAATATATGATCATTTTATAACATTAATTTGTAAATAAACAGAAGCATATAATTATCTTACAGCTATTCGTATGTTTACATCCCTTAAAATCGAAACTTGTTAGATATTTAGAAGCAAGAATGTGAGATTTGAGGCAACCTGAGTGAATGTGGAGCAACAATGGCTGGCCTTGAAGAAGTTCTATTTACGTGATATCCTTCATATCCCGCCCACCTTACCAACTCCATAGTTCTCTCGACTATCGAATGCTCATGTCAGTACAGTTTGTTGACCGTAGCACAAAATTTGGAGTTGGTCAATACAGTGCCATCAAAAGACTCGATAGGGCAAACACTATATAAAATACAATTATGGTAATTTTACAACATTTCAAAATGATATATTCAAAACTTAAAATTTTGCACAACATAATATTTGTATTTGTTCCTATTTATATTAAAGTATTGAATAATCTACAAAGCATATATATTTATTTAATGTATCGGAGCCATGTTAATCCAAGAGTACACTCATTTGTTTAAATTGTTGATGTGTGTAAAAAAAAATATGGTAGATTTAGGTTCGGCACGCTGAGAGTCTCGGCCAGGAGTTATACTGGCACGCTGAGTGACTGCGAGGACATATGTTGGCACACTGAGTGACTTTGCAACATTAGTTAGTTAGTTAGTTAGTCGCAGTTCCAACTTCACAGCAACGGGTCGTCCCCATTATGCTCCCTTCCTGTGCCAGTGAATATCACACAAAATGCTCCCTACTGCCCAATGTGAAAAGTGAAAAAGACAGGAGTCTCGACAAACAACAGCCCGCACAGATACACTACTTCGGCACAACACTACATACAGATTGTCGACCCCTGCCCTAGACCATCTCGCTCAAGGCTCATACGCTCGTAAGAGACACACAATTTAACGAGAATCGCTTCTACCCCGCTGTCTCTCTGGCACTGGCATACACGCCATACATTCCCCAGACCTCTCCCGCACAGGACGAATTCCGAAGCCATAGATCAACAGCTCCAGATAAAACCTTACGACACGGGAAAACCCATAGAGATCAGAGCTACAACCATTGCATTCCCATCATTCTTTATCCCATGCATACTCCTGCCGCATTCAAGACTCTCACTTCATGTCTGTTGCATCTTAAATTCTCGTTTCTCTACTTCAAATCGCCTTTCTCTAACGATACTCATTCCGACGCTCTCTATAAACATGCGAAAGAAATGGAGTTTTACAAGTACACGCTACACACGGAAATTGAAGAATGCTGAAGGGGAAACCCTCTGGTGGTTTTTTAAAGAATTATAATAAATACACTCTTGCTGCATGTAGTCATTATCCTCGTTGTGTGCCATGCCATTAGCGATGTCGATGATGGTTCGTCATCACACGCTGTGTCCTGGGTATTGGAACAGGACGCTGGTCTTGTCCCGATTATGCAATTTGGAAAAGCTATACAGGCATTTAATTTCTGTCTTCCTTTTCTGTCACTCTTGTAAACTTTTCCAGTTACCACTAAATGTCTACAAATGCCCATTCCCATCAAAGGTAAAGGTGATCCCAAAGCAGATATTGTCGATGGGGTGTGAAAATTTACCCTTCACATATTCTAGATTACGACATGTGAAGTGGGGAACCAGTTCGCTTTCTCACCACCTTTCCTTACAAGATAATCTTCAGAAAACTATGAACACTATCTGGTACCTGTTAATGAGACTGGATCGACTGCAGAGTTGGATTGTGAAAACAATCCTGCCATTTCTTGGAAGTGAGCCCTGAGCACTGTCTTGGCAAGCAAACTCACTAACCACAATGCCACGCCGGCTGCCTTTTCTCATACCATGCCTAAGAAATCGTGACCGGCTCAACCTAATCGTTGAAATAAATTTGTTCTCGGGGAACTGTCTAGTCATTGTTACTCTTAGCCCTCTCTATTCTCTACATTTCCCCCCAGAAAGCACATTTCTGCAGCCACGGGTCGCTTCCCAGCTTCCCCTCTGTCGTGTCTCCACAGAGACGTAGTGAAGGGGCATGCATGTTACAATGACCCCAAAGAGCTATGCCCAAGGATAGCATAACTACTGGTAGGGTCTCTTAAGTCGGACAGGTCAAGGGATATCGCCCTTTCTAAGTGAGACACAAGCCTGCAGCCTTGTAAGTAGACTGGGGAATGACACAAGCTAGGAAAGCGGGGGGAAACATGCATGTTGAAATCGGATGTAATGGGACACACGCATGACGGAACAGTACAACTTACTGGCTTCGTGATAGGTTGATTGAATATCCTTTACAGGACGTCACAGGGCTGCGTGGTCTCGATGTATTGTGTCCGCCTCGAGTGCTTGAGGTCCGGGGTTTGAGGACCGGGTTTTTTTTTCTTCACGTGGACTTATAATAATACAATTTCCCCTGGTCTCTGGGTAGTGAGATCGGACACCCGTGTGTATTGTTGCGCACGTAAAAAAATCCCTTGGCAGTTGGAAATCGAAAAAGAGTAGCCTAACAGCGCTGCCCGTAGAGTTAAAAATCGCCGGTGCTAAGGAGTTCGTGCACAGAGCTGAGTTTCTCCAGACTCAGGTTTGAGTTAGGAGGAGAACGGAGCACTTATGGGTTACACCCGTGTGCCGTGATGTTGATCCATCGACTAAACTATTAAAACCAACACAAGGCGGTCTGCTTCCAAATCGCCCGCAGCTGCGTTTCGAATGCGGTACGCAGGATTACGAATTGTGTTCGTAACCCCTTCGCCACTGAATCGGTGACTTTATGATAACGTCACGAATTAAAACAAAGTAGAAATACGCTAGTCTCGTGGAGTCCTGACGGGCAGTAATAGTGTGTCACACAATCGCGCGCGCACACACAGACACACACCGCCTGGAAGGGGTCCTTCAACAGAGGGTCACCCCCTGTTCTGTGGAGTCAAGTGTAGGGTAAGAGCTATTGACTAAACATCCCAAGAATTAACATACCACAGTGGAGCGCCAAAAAAGTTCTTAACAATAGTCCTCCCTAACAAAACGCCTTTTATGACAATATTGATGTGGCATGTATCCAAGAGACACACCTCGAAGCTTATCACAGATATTAAGTCAGAGGAGGTCGGGCCACACGTTTCAACCTCGAAGGACACGATGCAGGAATTCTAATATTTACGCGAAACTTAATAACAAGCAGTGAAGTGTCCGTGAACCCTAAGAAGCGAACATAAATTATAGGGGTTGATATCATGATAAAGGAAGTGATCATCACAACTTATTAACTATAAGGTACGGTACATAAACATCTAATACTTTCAAGCATGGAAATAAATGATAAAAACTGCATATTAATAGGATACTTTAACAGCTGCCCAGACAGGTGGGGATACCCAGATACTGACAACAGCGGAGATGAAGTGGAGGACTAGGAAATAAATTGCCATCTCCATCTAATCAACAAACCAGATGACAAACCCAGCTTCTGGTCTAGAAGTTGTACCACTTCCACTCAAGATTTGGCCTGCAGCACTGGAGGCTACCTCCAGAAAATTGATCGCTGGGTGCTAGACTAATTATCAGGCGGAGACCACAGACCACTAGAACGTGGTGAATATGGAGTCTAACCAGCTTCTTGTGTCAATATCTGGCACTGATAAACGTGGTCTACGTAAAGTCTTCCAGTCCATGTTCTATCTTTAATCAATAATGCATAATATATACTGCGACGTAGGTCAGCATGGCCGAATGGATAAGAACGCGCGTTCTTAAACATCCTGTATGCTGATGCCGAGGTAAGGAGTTCTATCCCTACACCAAACAGCTGGACTAAAATGTTGACCTATCGTCTTGACTTGGGGAAGTTAATTAGAAGAACCTCTGAAGTCGGAGTGGGTTCGCCTGATGGCGAGTGACACTTAATAGGGAAAGCTAATCCACACGCAAAATTCAGTCCAGCACTACTAGAAGTAGTGTGCGTGGACTACACTTGAGTTCAAAGCCATCAAGAGCAACAACAATAACAACAACATATATACTGCGACACAGGCAGCCTGCGTGGCCTAGAGCTTAATGTGCTTGCGCTTGACTTTCCGATGTGATGATGGAGGGCTAGGGAGATCGCTCCCTGCACCTGTCAGTTGGACTTCGCCGTTGACATCATGTTCAGAAAGCAATGGCAAATTACTCAATTAAAATTGCGTAGTAAATCACAAACTGCCAAAACATACTGAGGTTGATCGCAACGTCCTGCAAAGGACACGCAAGAAACTTTTACCCGGGAGATTGAGAGATGTGGAGAGCGTGATCGCCCTAGATAGCCGACAAAACGCTTGCTGATGATTATGATGATGATAATAAAGACGACGATGGCCACGACGACACAGTACGGCATTACAACACTCGTCAAAGCCATTACCACTTCAGCTACTGACCTACAAATTATCTCCAATGCACCATTGTCTGGCAGCGCAAGTGAATCATACAGCCCTCGGAATTCATCTGCTAAACTTAATTACCCAGCGGTTCTCACCTCGGGGATGAATTATCTCACTTCCTTTGGCAGGCAGCACTTGTAAACCTTCTCGACAGACACCGCAACGCCAGCCCAGGCCGGTGTATTGTGGAAGGAAGCGGTCGATGCACAGGTCGGGCAGTAATCGTTTTAGGGGTCTGAATTCAATAATCCACACTGAAACATTTAGGAGCTTTCCTAACAGACGTCCACGATCAATCACATAACAAGTACTGGTGTTTTGGGTTTAGTTTTTGTATAGGATCACTTTCACTGCTCATGGATATCTCCCTAAGTGGCTCAGTCTCTTCCAATAGATCACACAAGGAGCATCTCGGCACAGTGCAAGAAATTCGTTGCAACGACCAGGATCCAAATGTGTATATATACCAGAATCAGACGTGCTGTAAATACTCATTTTCTGTGGGCTATCGACGTTCAGTGCCATGACCTGTGCAGGCCTTTGCTCCCTTAAGTTTCTCCAGCTTACACAAGATGCCTTGCCCCTGTTGTTATCATGCGTAAATTGCCTATCCCATCATGAATCCTTCTAAGACGTTATCTCCGTCTTCTCCACTGTCCCGGCACACTCCTCTCTTTATTTATCGTGTGCCATGCCGGTAAACGTGGGCGGTCATGTTTCGCCATCTGACCCGATCACCAGAGTCGTGGATAAGCTCTGTGTCCTTGTCCCGACCATGCCATGTGGTCAAGCCATCCAGATATTTACTTCTCTGCCTGGTTATTTTCCCCTCAATCTTGCTAGTTGTTATAAAGTTCTCTAGTTTTTCTCATAACATGCCTCCCAAAAATGTAACTGTCTACGTCTAGTTTCTCTAATCAGTTTACAGTTTTCAGTTCCCTCTTGTAGGACTCGCTCATTGGTTTTTCTGTCTGTCCATGGTATTCTTCGCATTTTACACACCCCTCTATAATTATCTTTTAGGCATTCATGTCTTTTTAGTGATTAAAATTAAAGGGCCCTTGTCACGCCTTAACGCGCATCTGCCATACGGTTCCAGACCCATATATGTATATACCAATCGACACTCGCTGGGTCATGAGGTCAGTATCACACCGGCCATTTTTACTTCCCAGGACATTCCTGGTACACATTTTAGGCTGAGTTTTGAGCACAGGTCAATTTTTTAAAATTCGAATTCGCCCAACTGGGGATCGAACCCATGACCTCCAGGTAGGGAGGCGAATGTCTAACCACTACGTTACCGAAGCTCTCTATCGTAAGCCAGACGCTCTGCCTCTTTTGCTATCATGTGTAAATTATTTATCCCATCTTGAATGGGTCTAGTCTGCGTCTAGTTTCTGCGTCTAGTTTCAAACCAATGAGCTCCCAGTGTCTAACCACTACGTTACCGAAGCTCCCTATCGTAAGCCAAACGCTCTGCCTCTTTTGTTATCATGTGTAAATTATTTATCCCATCTTGAATTCAGCTAGGACTTTATCTTCATCTTATCTGGCTTCCTCGGTACACTACTCTCTATAATGATATTTTCCAGACATTTATGTGTTTTTTGTTGTTGTAAATATATGCCCAAAATACTTGATTTTCCTCAAGTCTATTTGTCATAATAGGCAATCTTCTTCAATACTGAGTTTTTGTTGGGCCATTGCTTTCATTTTTTCATCCTTTTGTTCTTCTCATCCTGTCGTCACCTTTTGGTGTAGTCACAGGAGATCTCCTTGACTATATATTGTTTGTGAATGTGTTTGATGATGAAGGCTAATCACCTGTTATATAAAGCTGCACTACTTTGTGTCATTTTATATTGAGTTTTTATTGGACAGACTTGTTTGTTCTCTTTCCCGCCCACATGAATTGTTAATGCTCTTCTGCAAAACGGAGTATGAGTGTGCGCTTTTCAGCTGATTTGATAAATGTCCGAGTTTCACATCCGTCCAGTGCCCATGTACCAAGACAGTGGTTCAGATCCAATAACCTGGTACCAATAGACAGTGGTGTGGGCTCAAAACTCAGGTACCAAGACAGTGGTTTGGGTTCAGTACCCAGCTATCAAGACAGTGGTTTGTGTTCAGTACCCAGCTATCAAGACAGTGGTTTGGGTTCAGTACCCAGCTATCAAGACAGTGGCTTGGGTTCAGTACCCAGCTACCAAAATAATGGTTTAGATCCAATACACAGGTACCAAGATGTTGGTTTGGGTTCAAAATCTAAGTATGAAAACAGTGGATGGGGTCTAAAATCCAGTTACCAAGACAATGGTTCAGGTCTAAAACCTTAAAAGTCGACAGGATCGACTTCATTGCACCGGGTTTTATCCCATATGGCTTGGTCTCTTTCCGCAGCGTAGAAAGCGCCGCACAAAGCACGAACTCCATAGCTCTAGCGACGACCCACAGGAGTCTCCGAAAAATTTCACTCGTAAACCGAAGAACGCGGCCCAGCATCGAACCCACAACCTTCGGAGCCCGAGTCAAACGGCTTGACCATCATGAGTGCATTTTTTCAGGTCTAAAACATAGGTACCAAGATATTGGTTTGGATTCAAAACCCAGGTACCAAGACAATGGTTCATTACATTACCAGCTCCCTTTTTTATCTTCCCTTCCCAGACAATTCCCTGAAAATTGCCTGGTACCCGTTTGTATGAGGCTTGATCAACATCAAAGCAATGTGGCTACACACAAATATCACCTTAATAGGTATTTGAACCCAGGAATATAGGACCAGCAGGTGAGTGTTCTTGCCACAAGCTACCTTGACTTCAAACTTTTTTCTAAGCAGGTGACCTTAAGATAGGCTTTTTTATAAATGCTATTTTTGTAATGTAATTGCTTTGTTTTTGTTTTTTTTTAAACCGGGATGGCACACTTTATGAACAAGTACATGTACAACAAAAACTGTACACAAAGTGGCCTTTGAATAGATTTACTAACACAAAGCAAAAAGGAAACAGCACAGATTAACTCTTTCTGTCCCAGGATATTTGGTAGTGGTTGCTCTAGATAATCTGTAAGTAACAAACCCTCTTCCAAACCAAGAGGTAGATTGGTTACATGGTGCTGGCCTCATATTTGTATATACTGGTCGTCTTACTTCTAGAAAACTGTATGGTCAACCCCTAAGCCCCTGCTGATGCTCAAGACACTGAAGAGGTCAAGGGGCTTCCAATGACCCCAAAAGCTTTGCCGATGGTACCACATCTACTGGTAGGGTTTCCCATGTCGGTGTAAGAGTAGGAACTAGACAAAAGTGATTCACAAACCTGCTGCCTTGCAGGTAGACTGTGGACAGCCAGGGGGTCTCCATGGCGAAGTGATCAAGCCGTCTGACTTGGGATCCGAGGGCTGTAGGTTCGATTCCAGGCTGCGTCCTTCGGTTCATGAATGCATTTTTTCTGAGACTCCTGAGGGTTGTCGCTGGAGCTGCGGAGTTCATGCTTTGTGTGACGCTTTCTGTGCTGTGGTAATAGACTGAGCCGTATGGGATAAAAACCGGTGCAATGAAGTCGACCCTATCAACTTTTAAGCACATTTTTGTGGACAGTCAAAGGCTAGAGCAAGCAAACCCAAACAACGCTTGTCGAAATAAGATGTACTGAGCCTCAGATTTGGCAAAACTGCAACGCAATTCACCAACTGATGACGAACGCTTAAGCCATATAGAAAACAACTGCCTCCTGAGAGGAATATGAATACCAGTCTGTGGACCAATAGCAGCACCACCATGCAATGTAATGATGTGTAATGACCTTGCAGTTTTCCATTTTATGGCTAGGGAGAAAGCCAGATATTGACAGAATATGACATTACATAAAATTACATAAAAATCGAAACTAAAGTGCACATTCAGTAACATGAAACACGTACTTCGCTTCAAGCAAATGCCAGACAGGGAAGCTGAAGCTCATAAAATGTGCTGTCTATTCAACTGTTGTTTAGTGTAAAAACATATTCCTTTACTAGAATTAAACAGTATAAAATCAATACTTTTGCAATATTCATTTTCAGAAGATTTCAGCTGGTGTCTCAGATGAAAACAATACAAAAAAGTAAATTCTAGAACAACTCAATATAAAATAGGCATTGGTGACATAAATAAAAAGA
Organism: Cepaea nemoralis; assembly: GCA_014155875.1. NCBI lineage: Eukaryota > Metazoa > Mollusca > Gastropoda > Stylommatophora > Helicidae > Cepaea > Cepaea nemoralis. The sequence continues at coordinate 43,365 of JACEFZ010002037.1, forward strand.
GAAAGACAAGGTACAATGGTTACATCAAACAACATAATAATCTTCAAAAACCCATAACGAAGAAACAGTTGAGAGGCAAGATACAAACTTAGCAGAATGTACAATGAAGGTTGAGGGCAGCAGCATCTGGTAATCCTTTACCATGAACCTGTAATGTGGAGATAGCACTGGATCATAATGATGTAGAAAGCTGAAAAAAGGCCTCCATCATGCAAAAAATAACAGCGCTGCCAAGAATGATACATGGATGGACTGGAACGTTGGCAAGATGGAATAATTGTGAAACTGATCTAGAACACCAAAAACCAAGATATGTGGAGATGCATGAGCGCTTACGTCAGTTAGCTTATCTAGCAATTGTCTGAGGCAGTAGAAGAAACACTAATTACCAGGACATAGTGGACATGGTGGGCTTATCTAATACATATATGAGGCAGTAGAAGATACACTAAATACCAGGACATAATGGGCTTATCTAATACATATATGAGGCAGTAGAAGATACACTAAATACCAGGACATAATGGGCTTATCTAATACATATATGAGGCAGTAGAAGATACACTAAATACCAGGACATAATGGGCTTATCTAATACATATATGAGGCAGTAGAAGATACACTAAATACCAGGACATAATGGGCTTATCTAATACATATATGAGGCAGTAGAAGATACACTAAATACCAGGACATAATGGGCTTATCTAATACATATATGAGGCAGTAGAAGATACACTAAATACCAGGACATAATGGGCTTATCTAATACATATATGAGGCAGTAGAAGATACACTAAATACCAGGACATAATGGGCTTATCTAATACATATATGAGGCAGTAGAAGATACACTAAATACCAGGACATAATGGGCTTATCTAATACATATATGAGGCAGTAGAAGATACACTAAATACCAGGACATAATGGGCTTATCTAATACATATATGAGGCAGTAGAAGATACACTAAATACCAGGACATAATGGGCTTATCTAATACATATATGAGGCAGTAGAAGATACACTAAATACCAGGACATAATGGGCTTATCTAATACATATATGAGGCAGTAGAAGATACACTAAATACCAGGACATAATGGGCTTATCTAATACATATATGAGGCAGTAGAAGATACACTAAATACCAGGACATAATGGGCTTATCTAATACATATATGAGGCAGTAGAAGATACACTAAATACCAGGACATAATGGGCTTATCTAATACATATATGAGGCAGTAGAAGATACACTAAATACCAGGACATAATGGGCTTATATAATACATATATGAGGCAGTAGAAGATACACTAAATACCAGGACATAATGGGCTTATATAATACATATATGAGGCAGTAGAGGCAGCAAACAAGCAAGCACACACACACACACACACACACACATTGGCACCTTGCCGTCTTGACAGACAATAGTTTGTGCTTTAAAAAGGTATAATAACTTTTACCTATGGCGGTAGCGAATGTGAATGATAAGGTCAATTTGCGCTGTAAATGTCCCTTCACAGTGGGTGCATGTGAACACGTGGTCATTTCCACCATCATGCACCATCTTACGTCTCACTAGCTCGGGGTGTGACTTATCTGCAATAATTTTCTCCTTTGTCTTTATTCCATTTCTGATGTTTGCCCTCCATGCAACACATTCAGCAGCGGCTTGCTCCCAATGTGCATTATCAATGCCACTTTGATTCCGAGACCAGTTAAGACCAGGGATGGAGTTATTGCCTCTCCGTAGCACAAAGCCTGGGCTAAAATATAGAGAACATATGTTGCCCATGCAGCATGATCCCTTTCTCGGCCTGCCTAATTCACTCCAGAGGAAAGGTAACACCCCTACATCTGGAACAAGACAAGCTGCAGAAGCTGCCGGATCAGCAAAGCAATGCTCTAACTGTCCGCCTGTCGGAGCTTCGATCCAAGATCAGCCACCAACCAAGGCTTAGGGCCTGGTCTGCCCTGCCATGAAATTTTGTCTTTAGCTTGCATTTCCTCGCATCAGGGTAAGGCTTGTACCCTCCCAATTGCGCTCTTCCGCAGAGGCAGTAGAAGATACACTAAATACCAGGACATAATGGGCTTATCTAATACATATATGAGGCAGTAGAAGATACACTAATTACCATGACACAGTGGGCTTATCTAACAATTGTCAAGCTTACATTTATTTTTTATTTGTTGTTTTGTTCGCATATCCTTTACAGGACATTGCTGTCACCATCAGCATCTTTCAGCTGATTGTTGATTTCTTGGCAAGATTACGCTCAGTAGTTTGCCATTGCTTTCTGAGCGACAGGCTCGCATACCCCGTAAGTTACCGAAGCGATGAGAACCGCCACCAGTGACGCATATCACGTTACTCACGAGAGTACACGGGATTACAGAGAAAGTCGCTAAACCCTAGGCCAGGGAGACCAGCAAGCTTAGATTAGACATTATTATTATATATGTATGCAAGCACAGATTCAAGTCACTGGATACATAAAGACACTCACAGTCATCAAGGAAATTGCCATGCTTTGTCAGATGAAGAGTCTGTTGTGTAATTATGAATACTGGAGGGGAAAGTTGACAGCAGGCAAGCAAGACGTCTGCAACACTACAAGTGGAAAGATAACAGCAAGAGATGGACTAAGAGTAGTTTGTCTATGCATAAACAAAGCAAGAAGTAGAACACATTGAAGATCCATTGCAGTAGACAATATTAGCACCTTGCCATCTTGACAGACAATAGTGGAAAGATTGCGGGGGATAGGCAGGGGTTCTGGAAGAATCTCAAAACTGAGAGGGAAGACCAGGAGAACTTTTAATCAGATAGCGGTGGGAACGATTAGTAGTATGACTCTTCGCTGGCTGTTGAACGAGGGGACGGAGCACTTATGGGAATGTACTGAGTGCAGTGATGTCGGTTCTTAACTAAACTCAACAGACGATAGTTTGTTACAAAAAAAGGTATAAAAACTACAACCCATGGTAGTAGTAAATTTGACTTACCAGACCAACTCGAGGGAAGAAAACAGTCAAAGCAAATGAAGAAAACAAACAACTAGGAAAACTGATATGCTACATCTACAAACAACATAACATAAAAGAATGATTCACAACACTAGTCAATTATCCACTAATGACTGTGTCCAAGGACTAAAATAAGACATGGCTAGAAGACACCAGGCCCAAGGGAAAGAGCCCGTCTTCCGGTTGATCAATAACAGCAGCATAACAAGACAGTCAAATACTCTGTTTCTTTGTTTGCTGTGTCAGTGATGAATTACCTCTCCAATCCAGTATGGCTCTGGGGTTGGCAATATCTCTTGCACCTACTAGTCTCACCAAAATGGATACCAGATACTTCTACGGGAAAGGAAAACTGATGAGGTCACCCTACCCGTGATGCTTGGTGACTTACTGGCAAATTAATGGATGTCTTTACTTGTAATTTAGTTTACAATCTAAGTTGAGACTGTCAAGAAAGGCAAAACAGCTGACTGGTCTAGCTAAGCCATACAACGTCCAGACTGTGTGGTCTTGGTTGTACAATATCTAGCTCTAGTTGTGTGGTCTTAGTTGTACAATATCTAGCTATTGTTGTGTGGTCATAGTTGTACAATATCTAGCTCTAGTTGTGTGGTCTTAGTTGTACAATATCTAGCTCTAGTTGTGTGGTCTTAGTTGTACAATATCTAGCTCTATTGTGTGGTCTTAGTTGTATATTATCTAGCTCTAGTTGTGTGGTCTTAGTTGTACAATATCTAGCTCTATTGTGTGGTCTTAGTTGTATATTATCTAGCTCTAGCTGTGTGGTCTTAGTTGTATATTATCTAGCTCTAGCTGTGTGGTCTTAGTTGTACAATATCTAGCTCTATTGTGTGGTCTTAGTTGTATATTATCTAGCTCTAGTTGTGTGGTCTTAGTTGTATATTATCTAGCTCTATTGTGTGGTCTTAGTTGTACAATATCTAGCTCTATTTGTGTGGTCTTAGTTGTATAATATCTAGCTATAGTTGTGTGGTCTTAGTTGTATAATATCTAGCTCTATTTGTGTGGTCTTAGTTGTATAATATCTAGCTCTAGTTGTGGGGTCTTAGTTGTTTAATATCTAGCTATAGTTGTGTGGTCTTGGTTGTATAATATCTAGCTATAGTTGTGTGGTCTTAGTTGTATAATATCTAGCTATAGTTGTGTGGTCTTAGTTGTACAATATCAAGCTATAGTTGTGTGGTCTTAGTTGTATAATATCTAGCTATAGTTGTGTGGTCTTAGTTGTATAATATCTAGCTATAGTTGTGTGGTCTTAGTTGTATAATATCAAGCTCTATTGTGTGGTCTTAGTTGTACAATATCAAGCTCTATTGTGTGGTCTTGGTTGTATAATATCTAGCTCTAGTTGTGGGGTCTTAGTTGTATAATATCTAGCTCTAGTTGTGTGGTCTTAGTTGTACAATATCTAGCTATTGTTGTGTGGTCTTAGTTGTACAATATCTAGCTCTGGTTGTGTGGTCTTAGTTGTACAATATCTAGCTATAGTTGTGGGGTCTAAGTTGTATAATATCTAGCTATAGTTGTGTGGTCTTAGTTGTATAATATCTAGCTATAGTTGTGTGGTCTTAGTTGTATAATATCTAGCAATAGTTGTGTGGTCTTGGTTGTATAGTATCTAGCTCTAGTTGTGTGGTCTTAGTTGTATAATATCTAGCTATAGTTGTGTGGTCTTAGTTGTATAATATCTAGCTATAGTTGTGTGGTCTTAGTTGTATAATATCTAGCTATAGTTGTGTGGTCTTAGTTGTATAATATCTAGCTCTAGTTGTGGGGTCTTAGTTGTTTAATATCTAGCTATAGTTGTGTGGTCTTGGTTGTATAATATCTAGCTATAGTTGTGTGGTCTTAGTTGTATAATATCTAGCTATAGTTGTGTGGTCTTAGTTGTACAATATCAAGCTATAGTTGTGTGGTCTTAGTTGTATAATATCTAGCTATAGTTGTGTGGTCTTAGTTGTATAATATCTAGCTATAGTTGTGTGGTCTTAGTTGTATAATATCAAGCTCTATTGTGTGGTCTTAGTTGTACAATATCAAGCTCTATTGTGTGGTCTTGGTTGTATAATATCTAGCTCTAGTTGTGGGGTCTTAGTTGTATAATATCTAGCTCTAGTTGTGTGGTCTTAGTTGTACAATATCAAGCTCTATTGTGTGGTCTTGGTTGTATAATATCTAGCTCTAGTTGTGTGGTCTTAGTTGTATAATATCTAGCTCTAGTTGTGTGGTCTTGGTTGTATATCTAGCTCTAGTTGTGTGGTCTTGGTTGTATATTATCTAGCTCTAGTTGTGTGGTCTTAGTTGTACAATATCTAGCTCTATTGTGTGGTCTTAGTTGTACAATATCTAGCTCTAGTTGTGTGGTCTTAGTTGTATAATATCTAGCTATAGTTGTGTGGTCTTAGTTGTATAATATCTAGCTATAGTTGTGTGGTCTTAGTTGTATAATATCAAGCTCTATTGTGTGGTCTTAGTTGTACAATATCAAGCTATAGTTGTGTGGTCTTAGTTGTATAATATCTAGCTATAGTTGTGTGGTCTTAGTTGTATAATATCTAGCTATAGTTGTGTGGTCTCAGTTGTATAATATCTAGCTATAATTGTGTGGTCTTAGTTGTACAATATCAGGCTCTATTGTGTGGTCTTGGTTGTATAATATCTAGCTCTAGTTGTGTGGTCTTAGTTGTATAATATCTAGCTCTAGTTGTGTGGTCTTGGTTGTATATCTAGCTCTAGTTGTGTGGTATTAGTTGTACAATATCTAGCTATAGTTGTGTGGTCTCAGTTGTACAATATCTAGCTCTAGTTGTGTGGTCTTAGTTGTATAATATCTAGCTATAGTTGTGTGGTCTTAGTTGTATAATATCTAGCTATAGTTGTGAGGTCTTAGTTGTATAATATCTAGCTCTAGTTGTGTGGTCTTAGTTGTATAATATCTAGCTATAGTTGTGTGGTCTTAGTTGTATAATATCTAGCTATAGTTGTGTGGTCTCAGTTGTATAATATCTAGCTCTAGTTGTGTGGTCTTAGTTGTATAATATCTAGCTATAGTTGTGTGGTCTCAGTTGTATAATATCTAGCTCTATGTTTGTGTGGTCTTGGTTGTATAATATCTAGCTATAGTTGTGTGGTCTTAGTTGTACTAATATCTAGCTCTAGTTGTGTGGTCTTTGTTGTACAATATCTAGCTCTAGTTTGTGTGGTCTTAGTTGTATAATTATCTAGCTATAGTTGTGTGGTCTTAGTGTACTAATATCTAGCTATAGTTGTGTGGTCTTAGTTGTATAATATCTAGCTATAGTTGTGTGGTCTTAGTTGTATAATATCTAGCTCTATTTGTGTGGTCTTAGTTGTATAATATCTAGCTCTAGTTGTGCGGTCTTAGTTGTATAATATCTAGCTATAGTTGTGGGGTCTTAGTTGTATAATATCTAGCTATAGTTGTGTGGTCTTAGTTGTATAATATCTAGCTCTAGTTGTGTGGTCTTAGTTGTATAATATCTAGCTCTAGTTGTGTGGTCTTAGTTGTATAATATCTAGCTATAGTTGTGTGGTCTTAGTTGTATAATATCTAGCTATAGTTGTGTGGTCTTAGTTGTATAATATCTAGCTATAATTGTGTGGTCTTAGTTGTACAATATCAGGCTCTATTGTGTGGTCTTGGTTGTATAATATCTAGCTCTAGTTGTGTGGTCTTAGTTGTATAATATCTAGCTCTAGTTGTGTGGTCTTGGTTGTATATCTAGCTCTAGTTGTGTGGTATTAGTTGTACAATATCTAGCTATAGTTGTGTGGTCTCAGTTGTACAATATCTAGCTCTAGTTGTGTGGTCTTAGTTGTATAATATCTAGCTATAGTTGTGAGGTCTTAGTTGTATAATATCTAGCTCTAGTTGTGTGGTCTTAGTTGTATAATATCTAGCTATAGTTGTGTGGTCTTAGTTGTATAATATCTAGCTATAGTTGTGTGGTCTCAGTTGTATAATATCTAGCTCTAGTTGTGTGGTCTTAGTTGTATAATATCTAGCTATAGTTGTGTGGTCTTAGTTGTACAATATCAAGCTCTATTGTGTGGTCTTGGTTGTATAATATCTAGCTCTAGTTGTGTGGTCTTAGTTGTATATTATCTAGCTATAGTTGTGTAGGTCTTAGTTGTACAATATCTAAGCTACTAGTTGTGTGGTCTTAGTTGTATAATATCTAGCTCTAGTTGTGTGGTCTTAGTTGTATAATATCTAGCTATAGTTGTGTGGTCTTAGTTGTATAATATCTAGCTATAGTTGTGTGGTCTTAGTTGTACAATATCAAGCTCTAGTTGTGTGGTCTTAGTTGTATAATATCTAGCTCTAGTTGTGTGGTCTTAGTTGTAATAATATCTAGCTATAGTTGTGTGGTCTTAGTTGTACTAATATCTAAGCTCTATTGTGTGGTCTTAGTTGTATAATATCTAGCTATAGTTGTGTGGTCTTAGTGGTATAATATCTAGCTATAGTTGTGTGGTCTTAGTTGTATAATATCTAGCTCTAGTTGTGTGGTCTAAGTTGTATAATATCTAGCTCTAGTTGTGTGGTCTTAGTTGTACAATATCTAGCTCTAGTTGTGGTGGTCTTAGTTGTATAATATCTAGCTATAGTTGTGTGGTCTTGGTTGTATAATATCTAGCTATAGTTGTGTGGTCTTAGTTGTATAATATCTAGCTATAGTTGTGTGGTCTTAGTTGTATCAATATCAAGCTATAGTTGTGTGGTCTTAGTTGTATAATATCTAGCTATAGTTGTGTGGTCTTAGTTGTATAATATCTAGCTATAGTTGTGTGGTCTTAGTTGTATAATATCAAGCTCTATTGTGTGGTCTTAGTTGTACAATATCAAGCTCTATTGTGTGGTCTTGGTTGTATAATATCTAGCTCTAGTTGTGGGGTCTTAGTTGTATAATATCTAGCTCTAGTTGTGTGGTCTTAGTTGTACAATATCAAGCTCTATTGTGTGGTCTTGGTTGTATAATATCTAGCTATAGTTGTGTGGTCTTAGTTGTATAATATCTAGCTCTAGTTGTGTGGTCTTGGTTGTATATCTAGCTCTAGTTGTGTGGTATTAGTTGCTAAATATCTAGCTATATGTTGTGGTCTTAGTTGTACAATATCTAGCTCTAGTTGTTGGTCTTAGTTGTATAATATCTAGCTATAGTTGTGTGGTTCTAGTGTATAATATCTAGCTATAGTTGTGAGTCTTAGTTGTATAACATCTAGCTCTAGTTGTGTGGTCTAGTTGTACAATATCCTAGCTCTATTGTGGGTCTTAGTTGTACAATATCTAGCTCTATTGTGTGGTCTTAGTTGTATATTACTAGCTTTAGTTGTGTGGTCTTAGTTGTATATTACTAGCTATATTGTGTGGTCTTAGTGTACAATATCTAGCTCTATGTGTGTGGTCTTAGTTGTAAATATCTAGCTATAGTTGTGTGGTCTTAGTGTATAATATCTAGCTCATATTTGTGTGGTCTTATGTTGTATAATATCTAGCTCTAGTTGTGCTGTCTTGATTGCGTATAATATCTAGCTATAGTTGTGGTCGGTCTTAGTTGTATAAATACTCTTAGCTATAGTTGCTGTGGTCTTAGTTTGTATAACATCTAGCTCTAGTTGTGTGGTCTTAGTTGTATAAATCTAGCTCTAGTTTGTGTGGTCTAGTTGTATAATTATCTAGCTATAGTTGTGTGTCTTAGTTTGTAAATATCTAGCTATAGTTGTGTGTCTGTTTGTATAATCTAGCTATCAATTGTGTGGTCTAGTTCTACAATATCAGGCTCTATGTGTGGTCTTGGTTTGTATAATATCTAGCTCTAGTTGTGTGGTCTTAGTTGTATAATATCTAGCTCTATTGTGTGGTCTTAGTGTATATTATCTAGCTCTAGTTGTGTGGTCTTAGTGTATATTATCTAGCCTCTATTGTGTGGTCTTAGTTGTACAATATCTAGTCTCTATTTGTGTGGTCTTAGTTGTCATAATATCTAGCTATAGTGTGTGGTCTTATGTTGTATAATATCTAGCTCTATTTGTGTGGTCTTAGTTGTATAATATCTAGCTCTAGTTGTGCTGGTCTTAGTTGTATAATAATCATAGCTATAGTTGTTGTGGTTCTTCGTTGTATTAATATCTAGCTCTAGTTGTTTGGTCTTAGTTGTATAATATCTAGCTCTAGTTGTGTGGTCTAGTTGTACTAATATCTAGCTCTAGTTGTTGTGGTCTTAGTAGTAAGTAATATCTAGCTATAGTTGTTGTGTTCTTAGTTGTTAATAATATATAGCCTCTCGTTGTGTGGTTCCTTAGTTGTATAATATCTAGCTCTAATTAGTTGTGGTCTTAGGTTTGCTACAATATCTAGGCTCTCTCTATGTCGTTTAGGTCCTTAGTTGTATAATATCTCGCTACTGTCTGTGTGGTCTAGTTGTATAATATCTAGCTCTAGTTGGTTGGTCTTGGTTGTATAATCTAGCTCTAGTTGTGTGGTATTAGTTGTACAATATCTAGCTCTATTGTGTGTGTCTTAGTTGTTACAATATCTAGCTCTAGTTGTGTGGTATTAGTTGTATAATATCTAGCTATAGTTGTGTGGTCTTAGTTGTATAATATCTAGCTATAGTTGTGAGGTCTTAGTTGTATAATATCTAGCTCTAGTTGTGTGGTCTTTAGTTGTATAATATCTAGCTATAGTGTGTGGTCTTAGTTGTATAATATCTAGCTATAGTTGTGTGGTCTCCAGTTGTATAATATCTAGCTCTAGTTGTGTGGTCTTAGTTGTATAATACTAGCTATAGTTGTGTGGTCTTAGTTGTACAATATCAAGCTCTATTGTGTGGTCTTGGTTGTATAATATCTAGCTCTAGTTGTGTGGTCTTAGTTTGCATAATATCTAGCTATAGTTGTGTAGTCTTAGTTGTACAATATCAAGCTCTATTGTGTGGTCTTAGTTGTATATATCTAGCTCTAGTTGTGTGGTCTTAGTTGTATAATATCTAGCTCTAGTTGTGTGGCTTAGTTGTATAATATCTAGCTATAGTTGTGTGGTCTTAGTTGTACAATATCAAAGCTCTATTGTGTGGTCTTGGTTGTATAATATCTAGCTCTAGTTGTGTGGTCTTAGTTGCATAATATCTAGCTATAGTTGTGTGGTCTTAGTTGTACAATATCAAGCTCTATTGTGGGGTCTTAGTTGTATAATATCTAGCTATAGTTGTGTGGTCTTAGTGGTATAATAACTAGCTATAGTTGTGTGGTCTTAGTTGTATAATATCTAGCTCTAGTTGTGTGGTCTAAGTTGTATAATATCTAGCTCTAGTTGTGTGGTCTTAGTTGTACAATATCTAGCTCTAGTTGTGTGGTCTTAGTTGTATAATATCTAGCTATAGTTGTGTGGTCTTAGTTGTATAATATCTAGCTATAGTTGTGTGGTCTTAGTTGTATAATATCTAGCTCTAGTTGTGTGGTCTTGGTTGTATAATATATAGCTCTAGTTGTGGGGTCTTAGTTGTATAATATCTAGCTATAGTTGTGGGGTCTTAGTTGTATAATATCTAGCTATAGTTGTGTGGTCTTAGTTGTATAATATCTAGCTCTAGTTGTGTGGTCTTAGTTGTACAATATCTAGCTATAGTTCTGTGGTCTTGGTTGTATAATATCTAGCTCTAGTTGTGGGGTCTTAGTTGTATAATATCTAGCTATAGTTGTGTGGTCTTAGTTGTACAATATCTAGCTATAGTTGTGTGGTCTTAGTTGTATAATATCTAGCTATAGTTGTGGGTCTTAGTTGTATAATATCTAGCTCTAGTTGTGTGGTCTTAGTTGTATAATATCTAGCTCTAGTTGTGTGGTCTTAGTTGTATAATATCTAGCTATAGTTGTGTGGTCTTAGTTGTACAATATCAAGCTATAGTTGTGTGGTCTTAGTTGTATAATATCTAGCTATAGTTGTGTGGTCTTAGTTGTATAATATCTAGCTATAGTTGTGTGGTCTTAGTTGTATAATATCTAGCTCTATTGTGTGGTCTTAGTTGTACAATATCTAGCTCTATTGTGTGGTCTTGGTTGTATAATATCTAGCTCTAGTTGTGGGTCTTAGTTGTATAATATCTAGCTCTAGTTGTGTGTCTTGTAGTTGTACTAATATCTAGCTTAGCGTTGTGTGTCTTAGTTGTATAATATCTAGCTATAGTTGTGTGGTTCTTAGTTGTACAATATCTAGCCTCTCGTTGTGTGGTCTTGGTTGATAATATCTAGCTCTAGTTGTGTGGTCTTAGTGTACAATATCTAGCTATAGTTTGTGGGGTCTTAGTTGTACAATATCTAGCTCTATTGTGTGGTCTTAGTTGTATATTATCTAGCTCTAGTTGTGTGGTCTTAGTTGTATAATATCTAGCTCTATTTGTGTGGTCTTAGTTGTATAATATCTAGCTCTAGTTGTGTGGTCTTAGTTGTATACTATCTAGCTCTAGTTGTGTGGTCTTAGTTGTACAATATCTAGCTCTAGTGTGTGGTCTTAGTTGTACAATATCTAGCTATAGTTGTGTGGTCTTAGTTGTATAATATCTAGCTCTAGTTGTGTGGTCTTAGTTGTATAATATCCTAGCTCTAGTTGTCGTGGTCTTCGTGTATAATATCTAGCTCTAGTTGTAGGTCTTAGTTGTATAATATCTAGCTATAGTTGTGTGGTCTTAGTTGTACAGTATCTAGCTCTATTGTGTGGTCTTAGTTGTATATTATCTAGCTCTAGTTGTGTGGTCTTAGTTGTATATTATCTAGCTCTATTGTGTGGTCTTAGTTGTACAATATCTAGCTCTATTTGTGTGGTCTTAGTTGTATAATATCTAGCTATAGTTGTGTGGTCTTAGTTGTATAATATCTAGCTATAGTTGTGTGGTCTTAGTTGTACAATATCAAGCTCTAGTTGTGCGGTCTTAGTTGTATAATATCTAGCTATAGTTGTAGGGTCTTAGTTGTATAATATCTAGCTATAGTTGTGTGGTCTTAGTTGTATAACATCTAGCTCTAGTTGTGTGGTCTTAGTTGTATAATATCTAGCTCTAGTTGTGTGGTCTTAGTTGTATAATATCTAGCTATAGTTGTGTGGTCTTAGTTGTATAATATCTAGCTATAGTTGTGTGGTCTTAGTTGTATAATATCTAGCTATAATTGTGTGGTCTTAGTTGTACAATATCAGGCTCTATTGTGTGGTCTTGGTTGTATAATATCTAGCTCTAGTTGTGTGGTCTTAGTTGTATAATATCTAGCTCTAGTTGTGTGGTCTTGGTTGTATATCTAGCTCTAGTTGTGTGGTATTAGTTGTACAATATCTAGCTCTATTGTGTGGTCTTAGTTGTACAATATCTAGCTCTAGTTGTGTGGTCTTAGTTGTATAATATCTAGCTATAGTTGTGTGGTCTTAGTTGTATAATATCTAGCTATAGTTGTGAGGTCTTAGTTGTATAATATCTAGCTCTAGTTGTGTGGTCTTAGTTGTATAATATCTAGCTATAGTTGTGTGGTCTTAGTTGTATAATATCTAGCTATAGTTGTGTGGTCTCAGTTGTATAATATCTAGCTCTAGTTGTGTGGTCTTAGTTGTATAATATCTAGCTCTAGTTGTGTGGTCTTAGTTGTATAATATCTAGCTATAGTTGTGTGGTCTTAGTTGTACAATATCAAGCTCTATTGTGTGGTCTTGGTTGTATAATATCTAGCTCTAGTTGTGTGGTCTTAGTTGCATAATATCTAGCTATAGTTGTGTGGTCTTAGTTGTACAATATCAAGCTCTATTGTGGGGTCTTAGTTGTATAATATCTAGCTATAGTTGTGTGGTCTTAGTTGTATAATATCTAGCTATAGTTGTGTGGTCTTAGTTGTATAATATCTAGCTCTAGTTGTGTGGTCTAAGTTGTATAATATCTAGCTCTAGTTGTGTGGTCTTAGTTGTACAATATCTAGCTCTAGTTGTGTGGTCTTAGTTGTATAATATCTAGCTATAGTTGTGTGGTCTTAGTTGTATAATATCTAGCTATAGTTGTGTGGTCTTAGTTGTATAATATCTAGCTCTAGTTGTGTGGTCTTGGTTGTATAATATCTAGCTCTAGTTGTGTGGTCTTAGTTGTATAATATCTAGCTATAGTTGTGTGGTCTTAGTTGTACAATATCTAGCTATAGTTGTGTGGTCTTAGTTGTATAATATCTAGCTCTAGTTGTGTGGTCTTAGTTGTACAATATCTAGCTATAGTTCTGTGGTCTTGGTTGTATAATATCTAGCTCTAGTTGTGGGGTCTTAGTTGTATAATATCTAGCTATAGTTGTGTGGTCTTAGTTGTACAATATCTAGCTATAGTTGTGTGGTCTTAGTTGTATAATATCTAGCTATAGTTGTGGGGTCTTAGTTGTATAATATCTAGCTCTAGTTGTGTGGTCTTAGTTGTATAATATCTAGCTCTAGTTGTGTGGTCTTAGTTGTATAATATCTAGCTCTAGTTGTGTGGTCTTGATTGTATAATATCTAGCTCTAGTTGTGTGGTCTTAGTTGTATAATATCTAGCTCTAATTGTGTGGTCTTGGTTGTATAATATCTAGCTCTAGTTGTGTGGTCTTAGTTGTATAATATCTAGCTATAGTTGTGTGGTCTTAGTTGTATAATATCTAGCTATAGTTGTGTGGTCTTGGTTGTATAATATCTAGCTCTAGTTGTGTGGTCTTAGTTGTACAATATCTAGCTATAGTTGTGTGGTCTTAGTTGTACAATATCTAGCTCTGGTTGTGTGGTCTTAGTTGTACAATATCTAGCTATAGTTGTGGGGTCTTAGTTGTATAATATCTAGCTATAGTTGTGTGGTCTTGGTTGTATAATATCTAGCTATAGTTGTGTGGTCTTGGTTGTATAATATCTAGCTTTAGTTGTGTGGTCTTAGTTGTATAATATCTAGCTCTAGTTGTGTGGTCTTGGTTGTATAATATCTAGCTATAGTTGTGTGGTCTTAGTTGTATAATATCTAGCTATAGTTGTGTGGTCTTAGTTGTATAATATCTAGCTATAGTTGTGTGGTCTTGGTTGTATAATATCTAGCTCTGGTTGTGTGGTCTTAGTTGTACAATATCTAGCTATAGTTGTGGGGTCTTAGTTGTATAATATCTAGCTATAGTTGTATGGTCTTAGTTGTACAATATCTAGCTATAGTTGTGGGGTCTTAGTTGTATAATATCTAGCTATAGTTGTGTGGTCTTGGTTGTGTAATATCTAGCTATAGTTGTGTGGTCTTAGTTGTATAATATCTAGCTATAGTTGTGTGGTCTTAGTTGTATAATATCTAGCTCTGGTTGTGTGGTCTTAGTTGTACAATATCTAGCTATAGTTGTGTGGTCTTAGTTGTACAATAGTTAGTTAGTCGACAGATCATCCTCGTTGCACATCGGACCATTCAGTCCATAAGTGCTCGGATCCCCTCCTCAGCAAATCCCGCAGCGTGTAGCGGCTAACGACGCCAGTTCTGTGTTGGTTTATCAATCTTCTTTGGCTTCCTGCGTAGTGTTCTTGTTTGGCCACCCCTCTTTTAATTTGCTGCTCTCGCAGTCTGGCCATTGTTGTAGATTCACAGTCATCACTTGGTTCTTGCAAAAGTCTCACTTCTCGTAGAGCATTCAGAATGTCAGCCTGGTCCATGGCGCGTCCGCCCTCAACAGTAGCCTCACCTGCGAGCTTGTCAGCCCGCTCATTTCCTTGTACTCCCGCATGCCCTGGCACGAAGATGAAACTAATCTTTGCCAGCCGAGACCGCTTCAGAGGCAGCAACCATTCTCTTCGGATCGACCCCTCCTCTATCCTCTTGATCATGTTCATTGAGTCGCTAAGGAAACAAGCCCTAGTGAATGTCTGTGTCTCGAGCCATGTTATTGCTTTACTTACTGCCATGACTTCCATGGTCAGGCTACTTGTGGTTTCAGTGAAAGCACCAGAGTCCTCCTTCACAATTCTCCCTCCGGCCCGAGCTGTAAAGGCCCATGAGCTTCTCACATGTCGGACGACCGACCCATCTGTGTAGATGACCGCGTCACTGTCTAGCGAATTCTCGAAAATCAACGCTTGTACTTCAGCCTCAACAGCAGCCGGATTTTCTTGTCTGCATTTTCTATCTAGTTGGATGCAAACTGAAAAGGATGTGCAGAAGTCTGTTGGCACTTGCACCCACTCCTCGCCAGGTTCTAAGTCCTCAAGTGAACACACCTGTTGAAGAATGTCCTCGGCTTGACCCATCCACGACCGTCCTCTTTTTAACCTGCTGCCCTTCACCTTCCTAATTTCACTATGCAGTGGATGCTGTGTGTTTGCGTTAATTCTGAGGTAGGCACGTGCCCTGCAAACTTGCATTCTCTCTTCAATGGTTGGAAAATCAAGAAGGTAGCGCATCGCCCCTGCATGCTGTATCTCTTGTACATCCAAGAATAATGCGCATAGCTTCATTCTGTATCCTTTCCATCCTTTCTATCTGCTTATGGCTGAGAGTCAGGATTGCCATTGCATACTCCAAAACAGACATGACCAGCCCCTCGTACAGAAGACATAGATGGCGCTGCTCACAGTTGCTGCCGCCATCACCCGCATCGCTGCCAAACCCGCTTGGCCTTTGTTATCACCTGGTCTATGTGCACATTATAAGCAAGGCTTCGATCAAACCGTATCCCCAGGTACTTCATTGCCTGCGTTCTTTCCACTGTCTCTGAACACAGCTTTACAGTTGGTGTTGGATTGTTGACAATATGATTATTCAACGAGAACCAAGTCACTGTTGCCTTTGTTGGGTTGACCATTGCCCCAGCTTCATCACACCAAGTACTTATGCGATTGAGTTCGGTTTGTAGTTCCACAGCAACCTCCTCTCTATCCTTACCCTGACGATACACTAAAACATCATCGGCATATGACAATGTCCTGCCAGGTCCAGTGATCTGCTCACTGGTGATTCTCACTGTGTAGGCGTTGAACAGTACCGGAGATAATGGTGATCCCTGTGGTAGGCCAGGATATATTGTTGTTGGTTCCGAAGTCCAACTGCCACATCTAAAAACTACTTTCCGTTGGAAGAGAGCTGCAGCGATCCAACTAAGGAGGAATGGACTTACGTTTAGTTCAAGAAGCTGAAACATTAAAAATCCAGTGGTACTCTGTTGTATGCGTCCTCAAGATCAATCGCTGCAGCAACGGTTTCAGTGCCTGAGTGGAAACCTTCATAGACATCGTGGGCAAAGGACTGCTGCATTGGTCCAGGTTTCTCTTTTGGACGGTACCCACCCAGGGTAGGTGGGGAAAACACCTTGCCTCTCTAGTTGGCTTGATATTTTCCTGGCAATTACCTTCTCCAGCAGCTTGCCTATTGTATTCTGCATGGTTATAATTCGATATCCCTGAATTTTCTTGTGGTCTTTGTCAGGCTTCGGCAAGGGAATCAGATAGCTGTGTAACCATTCCTCCTTGATGCTAGCACTCCCTATACTGTTGTTGTACATGTCTGCTAGTTTCTCTAGCTCATTGTCGGTACACCTATTTATGTCGTCGTATCTTATGCCATCAGGACCTGGAGCACTGTTTTTTGATCGTCGAAGCACAGCCTTGATTTCTTGCACTGTCACTGTGTCTTTATCCGAAGTGTTCTGGGCCTTGCATCTGTCTGAGGTGACCTCCTTGGCCTGATTATCTAGCTATAGTTGTGTGGTCTTAGTTGTACAATATCTAGCTATAGTTGTGGGGTCTTAGTTAGCTCTAGTTGTGTGGTCTTAGTTGTATAATATCTAGCTATAGTTGTGTGGTCTTAGTTGTACAATATCTAGCTATAGTTGTGTGGTCTTAGTTGTATAATATCTAGCTCTAGTTGTGTGGTTTTGATTGTATAATATCTAGCTCTAGTTGTGTGGTCTTAGTTGTACAATATCTAGCTCCAGTTGTGTGGTTTTAGTTGTACAATATCTAGCTCTATTGTGTGGTCTTAGTTGTACAATATCTAGCTCTAGTTGTGTGGTCTTAGTTGTATAATATCTAGCTCTAGTTGTGTGGTCTTAGTTGTACAATATCTAACTATATTTGTGTGGTCTTAGTTGTATATCTAGCTATAGTTGTGTGGAGATGGTTGTACAATATCTAGCTCTAGTTGTGTGGTCTTAGTTGTACAATATCAAGCTCTATTGTGTGGTCTTAGTTGTACAATATCTAGCTATAGTTGTGTGGAGATGGTTGTACAATATCTAGCTATAGTTGTGTGGTCTTAGTTGTATAATATCTAGCTCTATTGTGTGGTCTTAGTTGTATAATATCTAGCTATAGTTGTGTGGTTTAGGTGTACAATATCTAGCTATAGTTGTGTGGTCTTAGGTGTACAATATCTAGCTCTAATTGTGTGGTCTTTGTACATCGAGTTCCAATTGTGCATCTTAGGTGCACAACATCCCGTGCTAGTTGTATCTCAGTTGTACAACATCCATCTCTAAATGTGTATCATAGTTGTACAACATCAAGCTTTAACTGCATGTCTTAGTTGAACAACAATTGGCTGTAACTCAATAAGTGCCAGATTCTAGTTTAGTTGATAAGAGAATTGCCAGAACCATTCTGTGACAGACCCAGTGATGTCTATCATATGTCCCCATGACATCTGGGTAGTTGAACAAATGCCTAACCTTCTCACACAAAGTAAAAAATAATATTAGTAATGAGCAGCCATCTATCACGTAGCATAAAAATTGCTGCACTGACATGTTATACAGAACCTGTTCTGCTGATGGCAGTTAATTGGGGAATGCAATGAACAAATGATGTACAGACCAGATGGAAGCAGAGGAAGAATCCGACCATGTAAATGATGGACGCAGGGAGTCCATGGGAATATTGATACATGAAGCCCTTAAGCAGGCACTCTCCCACTGTTTATACTTCACTTCGACCAGCAAGGTACAAAAGGAACATAATAAGATGAGATGAGATCATATAGTTACGTAGAGTGAAAGTAAGCCTGATAATAGAGATATATAGTGTATAATGTTATTTCTTACAATGGATGTTTATGTTTTTCTAGCATATAATTTTACTATTTCATATTGTGTATTTTATATAATCATGTAATTCAGGTGTGGACAAATCCAAGCGCCCGGTCGCCATGGGGCTTGAAATTGTTTAGCCTTCACCTAAATCTTCAATCATTCTCTAGCTCTTATTTACAAAATTAATATGCTGGCTCCTGAGAAGAAAGTAAGTATGATTGTAGGATTGTATGTATGTGTTTATGATCGTGTACCTGCCTGCCTGCCTGTCTCATAACATGGTAATATGCATTGCTTATGTTTACAACATTCATTTAACAAATTTTTTCCCCCTACGTGAATGTAACATGCACAATTGGTAAATTAATTATGAGTGATTGAAGGGGCCAAATGTAAAACGGGCCTAAGTGCCCAATTTGTGATGCTTTGAAAATAAAGTTTGTTCGTTCGTTCAAAGAAACGACGCTGGCTCTTGAATTATGTTTCTTTTTCTACCTTTGATGCCTTTTCAGATAATTATTGATGCTCATATTGGCAATCCACTTCTTTCAGTATATTTATAGCTCTTCAAATAGTGGCAACTTAATAGCATATTACTTTGCAATATTGATCCCTTATATTGGAATTTTTTATTGTTGCAATATATTATTACTTAATCATTTCTTGCAGTTCTTGAGGCTACCTATTGATAGCTATACATGTGTTCCACTGTTATGTGTTCATTGAAGTTAGTCATATATTCAATTTGTGGACTACTTTGAAGTTCATTCTTTGTTCTTTCTTCATCATCATCTTCTTCTTTCTCGCTCCTGCAAAGAATTGTAAGTTCATTTATTTCCTAGCGTGTTTGACCTTTACAAACTGGCAAGTTAGTATTTTCCACTGTGCTCTTTCTAATGAATTGCAATTACAGTTAATTCCTTGCAACGTTAATATCTTCACAAAGAAGTGACAAGAGGCACCATTTACCATACGATGATTACCCTTGATTACATGTTTCAAAATGTATATAAAGAATTACGAATATCATATTTAATTTAAATAATGTGTTTTCAATGTTTTAAATTTAAATACAATGTTAAGCACACAGTCCTGTATTTGAATATTTCATGGGGTACAACAGTGTGCTCAACATTTTCATTTATTGCATTTTGAATCATTTTAAATTTTGCTTTTACAGCTTTCAAATTATATATATATTAATAATAATATTATTATAAATTATGTATTCTTCTGAAATATAAATTAACGTACTTTTGTAATATGTCCTTTAGTGACGAGTTATACTGGTTTTCTTGGTAACGGTAATAAGTAATAGTGAATAGACGGACGAGCTCATCAGTCATGAAGGAACTCAACAACAAGTAACAAGTAACCAAGTTAAACAACTTTGAAAACCCGGACGCGGTCGGTCGTTCTGTTTGTTTGCAATGATTAATTATGTAATTAATTATTATTTATAGTGATCCTCGCCTGTGGCGATATTTGGGTCAGTTTCTGGTCTCATAAAATCTTCAACCATAATTAAATTTCTTATCTGTACTTACCTGCTGACTGTGTTTGATGAGAAGAAATACGTGAAGAAAGTTCCAGTTTCAGGTGAACGATAAAAGAACAACTTCTGTCCCTACAGCAGACGGTTTCCCCGTTTTGAAGGTTCTGATACTTCGTCGTAATATTATCATTTCGGTGTTATGATATATGTGATTTCAGTTGTAAAATGTCCCTTGTTCATTATTTCCTAACATGTTAATAAAGAAATTAAGGTATTGACAAGAAATGTTCAACCTCAATTGAGTGTTATCTGTGCGGGATGTTGGCTTGTCTAGACTCCTGTCTATTCCACTTTTCACATGGGGTCAACCCAGACAAGGCATCGGTTGTGCTGGTACTCCTTGGATAACCGGATTGTCAAGGCAGATGTCCCAGGTATTATATTGAATGGATGTCCTCTTAGTCGAGAGAGTAAATTGAAGTACTTGGGTATCACCTTTGACAGGTGTTTGTCTTTTAAGGATCATGTGGAGGCTTTGGTGGTGAAGGCTGGTAGGGGCTTAATGCATTGAGGGCTTATGGCATCAACCGGGGTAGATCAGAGGATACTGTACAGGCTCTTTCAGCAGTTAATAATTTCTGTCATTGAGTATGGTTTGGGGCTGCTGACAGTATCAAAGAGCCACCTTGAAAGGTTGGAGCGCATACAGAATGCTGCCATGCGGTTAACTCTGGGGTGCACAAAGGACACACCAATTATATGCATGAGGCATATCCTGGCGCTACCAACAATGACGGATAGGCATAGGGTCCTTCAGGCCAAATGGTACCTGAGAGTTGCCGCAGACAGGGATCACCCGCTGCATGCAGCAATGGATATGGTTAAGGGTCATAGACTATGACGATGCAGGTCCTGGATGGCACAGGCAGAACTTTCTATAAGTCAGGTGTGTGATCTAGAGACCATTAATCGTGAAAGAGAGTGGGTTGAATTTCCCAAAGACATGACGGACTGGCACAATGTAATAATAACACTGGGTGGTGAGTGCAGAGAATGGGCAGCGGGCCGCACTGAGTTTGAAGTGCAATAGCTGATCCATAGCAACACACATCAAGGTGACATAGTCATCTACACCGATGGGTCAGTGGTGAGAAACAGACGTAGTGGCTGGGGCTTTATTGCAAAGGCTAATGGGCGAGTTGGGAGTCTTCGTGGCGAAGTGGTCAAGCCGTTTAACTCGGATTCCGAAGGTTGTGGGTTCGATTCCGGGCCGCGTCTTTCGGTTGACGAATTACATTTTTCGGAGACTCCTGTGGGTCGTCGCTAGAGCTACGGTGTTCGTGCTTTGTGCGACGCTTTCCGAGCTGCGGAAAGAGACCGAGCCATATGGGATAAAAACCCGGAGCAATGCAGTCGACCCTGTCGACTTTTAAGCTAATGGACGAGTGTTGAAAAAGGAGAGTCTGGCATATGAGACTACGACCTACCTCCAGCATGAGAATGGAGGTGGAGGCAGTAACAGCGGCATTCCGGTGGCTAGAGGAGACTACTGCAACACACGTTGTATTTATTACGGATTCATAGAGTATGCTTAGCAAGGTGGAGAAAGGAATGTTTCGTGTGGAATGGCTCTCGTCGCTTCAGAGGTCACAGATCGTGAGAATGGTGTGGATATTTTGCCCTGGCATGCGGGTGTGCGGGGAATGGACAGGCTGACAGGCTAGCCGGGACATGCCCTCTTGGTGGAAATTCCTATGACAAGGGGGACGGTGGTCGTGTGCTTGTGGGACCAGGTGGAGAAGGCGGAGGAACAGATTGAGAACCCATATTGGAAAGGAATGAGATTGCGGGGGGTCGGCAGGGGTTCTGAGAGGGAAGACCAGTAGAACTTTAATCAGATAGCGGTAGGAATGATTAGTAGTATGACTCTTAGCTGGCTGTTGAACGAGGGGACGGAGCACGATGGGAATGTCCTGAGTGCAGTGCTGTCGGTTCTTAACTCAAGCTCAACTCAACTCAACTCATCACACTGACCAACAAAAAGATAACAATTGAAACGGAAACAAGTGTTTGAAATGCTAAATATACCTGTACTTTTGTATGGATGTGAAGAGTGGACAATGAGCAGTCAAGCTGAAAACATCTGAGGCTGTGGAAATGTGGTTTCTGGGGAAAATGCAAAGAATTCCGTCGACAGACAGAAAAACCAATGAACAAGTCCTTCAAGGAACAAATGAAGATCGTAAACTGATTAGAGTCATTAGACGTAGACAGTCAAAATTGTTAGGACATGTTATGAGAAGAAATAAATTGGAGAACTTGGTGACAACTGGCAAGATCGAAGGGAAGAGACCAAGGGGAGACCGAGAAGTAAATACCTGGATGGTTTGGCCACGTTGCATGGTCGAGACAGGAACACGGAGCTGATCCACGACATTGGTGATCAAGTGAGATGGCAAAACATGACAGCCCACGCTTATTGGCACGGGACATGATAGATAGATTGCATAACAGTGATGGTGCATGTGTAGTTGGACATGTGATGTTAACTACACCTAGATATGTGAATATTCATCGCATCATCTCATTGGACCAGAACAGATGATGTAAAACCTGACCTTAGGGATAAAAACAAGGTTAAAGGGCAGATGATGTATGGACTTATTGTGCGACTACGGCACCCTTAACTGACCGCAAGCAGCCTATAACGATCTGACCAACCTCGCCATGTAATATAATACTGTGCCAAATGTTATGATAATGTTGGGTACATATTTGTTGTTCTTCTGTTTCAACAGTGGTGGTTTTTGCCTACACTGTTTGCCTACGTATTTGCCAACAATGAAGTTCACCAATGAATACTGAAAGGATCTTACCTTTCTACAGCAGCAAAGAGTGAAGACTTTATATCAGACACTGACTACTCAGAGCCCAACGCTTCCAACACCAAGAACTGCACACTTAACAGCCTAGTACATACAAACTAACACCAAATTACTCATTACCGATACCCTATCAATACAAAGGAAACAAAAATAATAGAAGACTTTACCACCCATCCTACCATGCCGGAGACTATATTCTGCTTCGGAGCATTTTAGATGACGAACAGGCATTACTATTTATTATCCTAGTATCGTGACAAAACCATCTTTCATATCATCATAATCATCCATTATAATTTGTTAAAACTGTCAAGAATGAGTGAATTAATTAATTCATTATCATATTGACGTGTGTGTTACATATTAGTGTGACAGTGCTAAAACATTACGTGGGAGTTTCATAACTTAGTATCAAGGGGGGTTGTGTGGCAGGAATAATACTAGTCTTCAGTTATTACAAGACTGAGCATCCTCCTCTCTGACGGCAGTGCCTTTCCTGTGCTTTCTTGGCCTTCTAACTGAAAACCTTACTTGATCTCTTAGTGTAATCCTGCCAGATTTGTCTGATCCAGTTCACTAAGAAGTCTCACGAGCCACTTCTGGTTTTCTGTTAGTAGTTGGCAATCACTATTTGGGGGTATATCTCTCTCCACTCAAACTACAAGCCACAGAGATCCCAACCTCCCCGTCCAAACATAATTGCCTTGCTGATGGAGTCCAGTGTGTTGTATCGATCCGTAACCTGATTGATTAATTGATTGACTAGAATCGGCAACGCGGCACTTCACACATACCTATCTCCTGAATCGATGTCTGATTGTAGGAATTGTAAATTACTCACGCACACACTGATTGAGGACACGTCCACGTTGTCTCACGTCTAAAATCAGACATTCGGCGGTCACGCCTGATACCGTATGTCAAGTCTTAGTTGCGTTGATTAAGAACAGTGAGGTTCAGTCAGTTGAGTTGAGTTGAACTAAGAACCGACATCACTGCACTCAGGACATTCCCACTATGCGCCCCGCCCCCTTGTTCAACAGTCAGCAAAGAGTCACACTACTAATCGTTTCCACCGATATCTGATTGAAAGTTCTCCTGGTCTTCCTTCTTTCGGTTTTGAGATTCTACCAGAACCCCTGGCAATCCCCCGCAATCACATCCTTTCCACATACGGGTTCTCAATCTGTTCCTTCACCTTCTCCACCAGGCGCACGACCACCTCTCCCTTGTCCATAGATAATCGACCGCAATGAGGTGCATTCCCTGCCAGCTTATCAGCCTGTTCAATCCCCCGCACTCCTGCATGGCCAGGGCCAAAAAAAAATCCATACAAATCTTACCATCTGTGACCTTTGAAGCGAGGTGAGCCATTCCACACGAAACATTCCTTTCTCCACTTCACTAAGCATACTCCTGGAGTCCGTGATGAAGACAGTGTATGTTGCAGTGGTTTCTTCTAAGCAACGGAATGCCACTGTGACTGCTTTCACCTCCATTCTCATGCTGGAGGTCGTAGCCTCATATGCCATACTCTCCTTTTTCAAGATTCGTCCATTGACCTTCGCAATGAAACCCCAACCATTCCGCCTGTTTCGCACCACCGACCCATCAGTATAGATCACTATGTCACCTTGCTGTGTATTACTTTGGATCAGTTGTTGCACCTCAAACTCTGTGCGGCCCGCTGCCCATTTTCTGCACTCACGACCCAGTGTTACTATTACATTGTGCCAATCCGTCCTGTCTGCTGGTACTTCAACCCACTCTTTTTTTTTCACGATTGATGGTCACAGACCTGACGTATAGATATTTCCGACTGTGCCATCCAGAACCTGCCTCGTCTTAGTCTACGACTTCATGTACGGGGGTGATCCCTATCTGCAGCAACTCTCAGGTATCATTTGGCATGAAGGAGCTTATGCCTATCCGCCATCGTTGGTAGCGCCAGGATATGTCTCATGCATACAATTAGTGTGTCCTTTGTGCACCCCAAGAATCACACGCATGGTCGCATTTTGTATGCGCTCCAACCTTTCAAGCTGGCTCTTCGATATTATCAGCGGCCCCTAACCATTCTCAATGACAGAAATTATTAACTACTGAAAGAGCATGTAAAGCATCCTCTTCTTTACCCCAGTTGTTGTCATCGCCCTCAAAGTATTAAGTCCCCTAGCCGGTTTCCTTGACGAAGAGGACTTTCTCCATATTACCGTATATCCACATGAGGAACACAGCTGAGCGAGATTCGGAAGCGGATCGCGTCGCGTTGGTTACTTACGGGGCATGTGAGCCGGTCGCTCAGAAAGCAATGGCAAACTACTGAGCGTAATCTTGCCAAGAACATAAACAGCAGCTGAAAAATGCTAGTGTTGACTGCAACGTCCTGTAAGGGATATGCAACTTAAAAAAAACAACAACAGCCTTCACCACCAAAGCCTCCACATGATCTTTAAAAGACATACATCTGTCGAAGGTGGTACTCAAGTACTTCAATTTACTCTCTCGATTAAGAGGAATCTATTCAATATAATACATGGGACATCTGCCTTCACAATCCAGGGAGTATCACACAACCGATGAATTGTCTGGGTTTATAATGGCCCTTGAGCCCCTGCCAACTGTAAATCTGCAGCCAAACTGCCCCTATCTCTGTCCTGTCTGTACACCAGCACAGCACCTGCAAATGTCAAGATTCTACCAACACCTGGTATCTTAATAGCTGCGACTTTGCTGGTTATGTCAATTCACAACCAACCAACCAGCCTGGTGTGGTCTCTCTTATTTTCCATATCAACATTAGTTCTGCTACCTTGTTTCATTATAGTTCATTCGTTCGTTTTATTTTTGTTCTTGTCGTTATTGGCTAAGAACATGCCCTTGAGTTCTCAAACTATTCGAATATAAACGCAATCATGCCTGTTACAGTGATCTGTATCGGATCTTCTTCAAATCCCGTTTATTCATTTTCTTTAACAGATTCAGCGTCGAAGGATAATATCGCCAAATGTTACCGCCCATTTGAACAGAAGGACGATATATCGCCACACTAGGGCCACCGTGTTATTTGTTTTATTTCGTGGTATCTCCAGCAATTTCAATGCTCAGTGAATGGAAATTTACATGACGCTGGTGCTTGCTTACTTGTGTTCGCTGACTGTGAACTCCAGCGTGAAGTCCTGTATGTCGGATGAAGACATCCTGTTGTCCAACATCAGTGTAATGTCATACCAGACCTGAGGTTTTGCGTGAGTATCCGTTGTCCCATGTCTGGCTTATTGGTGTGCAGACTGGTGGTTCCTCGCCGTACAGGCAGACACTCTCCGACTTCAGAAGAATCAGCGATCCTACTACGTTAGCCAGGACCCAGAAGGGACTTGTTGCCAGGACGCGCGACTAGGACGTGTTAGTAGGTCTTGGTCAGTATAGAACCTGGCCCAGGTGCCTTGGAAACGCCTCAGAGTCCTTGAAGCTGAAACGAGTTGCGCTGTTATTCATTTCATTGTGCACAATGTTTGGTCCAAACCTACTTTTTTGAAACAGTTAACTCATTTGGTCTCAGGAAAAGCACCACGTGCGACTGGCTATTCTTCATGTATACCACTCAACGTGTCATTGGCTATTATGTGTACATATCAACTTATCATGTGTGATTGACTATTCGTCACGTATATCTAACAATATATCATGTGTGATTGGATATTCTTTATGTATACTCATCAAAGTGTCATGTGTGATTGCACGTTACGTTTAGTCAAAACTTACCAACGAACTCTGACAAGGTAATTTGCCTTTTCTGGATGGATTTACTTGGTCCCTGAGAAAGTATTTGCCTTTTCTGGATGGATTTGCTTGGTCCCTGAGAAAGTATTTGCCTTTTCTGGATGGATTTACTTGGTCCCTGAGAAAGTATTTGCCTTTTCTAGATGGATTTACTTGGTCCCTGAGAAAGTATTTGCCTTTTCTGGATGGATTTACTTGGTCCCTGAGAAAGTATGTGCCTTCTCTTGATGGATTTACTTGGTCCCTGTGAAAGTATTTGCCTTTTCTAGATGGATTTACTTGGTCCCTGTGAAAGTAAACACCTTCATTCAGCAGCTTGCCCCTTGCAGAAATGTATCCCCCTATCACGCGCCAGATGTCTCGCTGTCATGTGCAAATTATCTATCACATCTTAAGTCCATCTATGTCATGGTCTTTTTCCTGTCAGTTTCCCCCCGTAAGACTCCCTCTATAATTATCTTGTCCAGATATTCATCATTGGCACCTTGCCGTCTTGACAGACGATAGTTTGTGCTTTAAAAAAGCATAATAACTTTTATCTATGGTGGTAGCGAATGTGACTGATAAGGCCAATTTGCGCTGTAAGACCAGGGATGGAGTTATTGCCTCTCCATAGCACAAAGCCTGGGCTAAAATATAGAGATCATGTGTTGCCCATGCAGCATGATCCCTCTCTCGGCCTGCCTAGTTCACTCCAGAGGAAAGCTGACACCTATACATTTGGAACAACACAAGCTGCAGAAGCTGCCGGATCAGCAAAGCAATGCTCTAACTGTCCGCCTGTCGGAGCTTCGATCCTAGACCAGCTGCCAACCAAGGCTTAGGGCCAGGTCTCTCCTGCCATGACATTTTGTCTTTAGCTTGCATTTCCTCGCACCATGGTAAGGCTTGTACCCTCCCAATTGTGCTCTTCTGCCCAAAGCCGTTGGCACAATGTGGGGTGTCGGGTTTGGTAAGCGCCGCCCACGTTCGGCGCTAACAGAAAGCAGGTAGTACCGTCTACTGTTATACGGTAGCTCAGTCATATCTGACTAAGACCTGCCAACCTCCAGATATTCATCTCTTGTGAAATGCCCCAACTATTTCATTTGCTTAGTTTTATTTGTCTTAGCAACCAATCTTCTTTAACATTGAATACTTGTTGGGTAAATGTGTTTGCTTTTCTTTTTTTTATTCAAGGAATGTTTAATGCTCTTATGTAACACTGATACTCAAGGTGCATACGTGCTTGTCAGCTGATTTATTATGTCCAATAACTTAAATATTAAGTTTTACACTTGTATGTTGCTACATAAAATATGTGTGTTTTCAGTACTCTTTTTTTTTCTAGCCGTTGCAATCCATAAAGTTTTCAACTGCTTTAGCTATTGCTATCTTGTTATCTCTTTGGGTATCATCCTTGTACTTCGGACAAGCTCAAAGGTGCTTAGATCCTCTCCTCAACATATGCATCAGTGTCCGGTGAATAATAGTGCCAGTTCTGTTTTGGTTGACCAGGCCCCTCGTTCTTCCCATTGACTCTCATGTCAGGCCATGCCAAGCCTTACTCTTACTCCCGAGTCTCTCATTCAGGACAACAATATGGATTTACTAGTATCAAAGCCCTCCCTCTCGACGCCTTTCTAAAGGCATTAACAACCTCGGCACAATCAATGGGCTGGCCATCTACAGTATCAGCCCAGGATGCTTCTGGTTAAAGTGAAGATACTGACCAGCATGAACCCTGCCTCCGGTACACCAGCACTTCTGCATTCTCAGGTAAATTTAGAAAACTTCACAGACAATCTTGTTCTTCTTAAGCTCTTTATCAGTATTGCAGTTGAGGCCCACAGCTAACTCCCACCAACCCTCCATAGTCGTCTCCTACATCATGAATGGTAGGTTACAATGTCACGTTCCTTTGCTTCACATAAGGGCTCTGATAACACACGGGCGACTCAGGTCAGTATGGCTGAATGGATGCTCTTAAACTTCCTGTGCGCTGATGCCGAATTAGCGGGTCGAATCCTACACCGGTTTATGGGACTAAATTGTTGACTTCTCATTCTTGACTTGGGGACATAAATTACAAGTCGGAATGTGTTTGCCTGAAGGCGAGGGACACTGGTAATAAGGAAAGCTAATCCACACGCAAAATTCAGTCCAGTGCAATAGTAGTAGTAGCGTGTGTATGGACTGCGCTGGAGTTTAAAGCGAGCGGGTGAAAAAACACACGGGCAACTGACTATCTTAAGTAATAGATATTTGTCTGAAGAATTATACAAAATATGAAGACAAGTAGTTCTCAATCTGACAAATCAAGTTTATGAACACTAACACATTTTTGGTTTGTTGGAAACATTATGTAAAGGCAATACAACAATCAAATATACTGAGCACAGAACAGTAAATATTATATATAATTTAAAAATGTAATTTATACAAATAAAGGCAATGCATACAATATGCACAGGAAAAAAATAAATGCAGGAAGAAATACACAAGTAACTGGCTAATTATGTACAAAGAAAATAAAACAGTTGCACACCGATTCTTTGATACAACCTGTAGACTTTCAGTTTACTAAAATGTTAACCAATCAACATAGAATGTTCATCAGTTTACTAAAATATTAACCAATCAATATAGAATGTTTATAAGTTTTCTAACATATTAACCAATCAACATAGGATGTTTATAAGTTTACTAAAATATTAACCAATCAACATAGAATGTTCAATTTATTAAAATATTAACCAATTAACATAGAATGTTCATCAGTTTACTAAAATATTAATCAATAAACATTAAGTGCTTGTTTAAATGTAAAATGTTCATCACCAACATAGGATGTTTGTTCAGTTTGTATAAAGTGCAAGCAAATCAAAACTGGATGTTCACTTCAATTTATATAATATAACAAATCAACAACAGATCGTATTGAGTTTTCAAATAACAGTAACCAATCAACAAAGGAAGCTCATAAGTTTTTTTTATAAAAGTAACAAATCAACTTGGAATATTCATCACTTTACTAAAATATTAACCAATCAAAAGAATGTTAAGTTTTTTAAAAGTAACCAATCAACATAGAATGTTAATCAGCTGTCAAAAAAGTAACCAAATGCTTATAAGCTGTCTATAAGTTTCCAAAAGAGTAACCAATCAACATAGAATATTCATCAGCTCTCTAAAAAGTAACCAATCAGCATAAGCTGTCTGTAAGCTTCCAAAAGAGTAACCAATCAACACAGAATGTTCATCAGCTTTCAAAAAGTAACCAATCGGCTTATGCCGTCTGTGAGCTTTCAAAAGAATAATCATAATTGATTAAAATAATCTATTACTTTTCTAATCCAGTAACCGATCAAAATTGGATGATTAATCCAGTACGGAAAGAATCGCTTATCAGTATATGACGACTTACTTGGTGTAGAATCAATCCAGCTCAAACATTTACACCCAAAATAATATAACGGCAAATTCTTAGTTAAAATATCACATTCACCTTATTGCAATGTTGATGCAAAAACTAACTATATACAAGGAATAAACATACAGAAACATGTGTATCTCTAGTCCATAAAAAAGAAAAATGCACTGGCCATAATAAAAAGTTAAATCAACATGCAAATCTCACCACAGATCTTAAAGTATTTCAGAAGTCAGAAATATTCACAATATGAGCCATTTGGACCAACGTCAATAGACACCAGTGTACAATAAGAAATAGATACAATATAAAATAACTGAAACAGTCTTTATGTTACTTTATACAATAATCTGTGGAGGTCAGAATGGACAGAATTTCTCATTATAAAACTTCTGGTGACGCCGAGGTAGCGGGTTCAACCCTTACATCGATCAGTTGGACTAAAATGTTGACCTGGGGACGTAAATTACAAGTACCAGGTGTCAGAGTGGGTTCGCCTGATGGGGAGGGACACTGGTAATAGGGAAAGCTAATCCACAAGCAAAAATCAGTCCAATGCCACTAGAACCAGTAGTATGTGTGGACTACGCTTGAGTTCAAAGCAAGCAAACGCCAAAAAAAAACCACACAATTAACTGTATAACAAGTACCTACATATGTTGAAGGCATGGCTGCATTGTGACAAGTAAAGTGGCTGGTACTTATTTCATGTGTACCCTTTTGCTTATTTCATTTATATGGTGGAGTACTGTTGTCTTGCCAGGAAAATATGAAACTGTTATTTCACTATCTCCTTAGACACAGATGCTGGTTATTTGTGCATTTTACTGCAAGCAATTTTACTACGAGCAGACAAAAATCTGACCAATCACCTGCTATCACAACCTGGCATGCAATGTGTTGACAAATTAAATATTTGTTAACGAGGCAATAATTAAATGAATTCACAACCAAATGAAAAATAATAATTGTGTAAAATCTTGGGTGGGATCGTGTTTAATGTTTTTGCTTGCTCTCTGAATGTTTATAGAATAACTATGTAGCACGTTGAGGGTTAAGGACGTTGTTCGTAATCCCGTATACTCTCGTATGAAACACAGCTGTGTGAGATTTGGCAGCAGACCACGTCGCGTTGGTTACTTACGGGGGTATGTTAAGAAAGCAATGGCAAACTATTGAACGTAAAACTAGCCAAGACATCAACAGCAGCTGAAAAAGGCTGGTGTTGACTGCAATGTCCTGTAAAGGATAAGCGGAAAAAAAAATGTAGCATGTAAACATCTCCTGTACGGTTACTGAGAGTATGGGGAAGCCACCACATTAATTGCTCAAGAATAAGTAGTGGAACAACTTTCCCCATTCCAGTCAGCAGAGGCAGCAAAAAAAAAATAAAGCAAAAATAATCCAGTCAGCAAAAAATTAAGAACATGTTTTTGGCCTCTTTGCTTTGCATGGAGCCTGCCGTTCGGATCTCCCACACTTGTTCAGTGAAGTTCCTCCTTTAGCAACATATGTCCCTAATCTCAGCTCACTCCAATAGACGTATTCTCATTCAGTATTATTGAGCTTTGTTTAATCATGAAGTCTGGACTGTTCTCTGGATGTATGTTGCTGTGATTGAGAGTTGAGCAATGTCAACACATAAAGTTCTCTGGATGTATGTTGCTGTGATTGAGAGTTGAGCAATTTCAACACATAAAGTTCTCTGGATGTATGTTGCTGTGATTGAGAGTTGAGCAATATCAACACATAAGTTCTCTGGATGTATGTTGCTGTGATTGAGAGTTGAGCAATTTAAACACATAAAGTTCTCTGGATGTATGTTGCTGTGATTGAAAGTGAGCAATGTCAACACATAAAGTTCTCTGGATGTATGTTGCTGTGATTGAGAGTTGAGCAATGTCAACACATAAAGTTCTCTGGATGTATGTTGCTGTGATTGAGAGTTGAGCAATGTCTACACTTAAAGTTCTCTGGATGTATGTTGCTGTGATTGAGAGTTGAGCAATGTCAACACATAAAGTTCTCTGGATGTATGTTGTTGTGATTGAGAGTTGAGCAATTTAAACACACAAAGTTCTCTGGATGTATGTTGCTGTGATTGAGAGTTGAGCAATTTAAACACACAAACTTCTCTGTCTGTATTTTGCTGTGATTGAGAGTTGAGCAATTTAAACACTTAAAGTTCTCTGGATGTATGTTGCTGTGATTGAGAGTTGAGCAATTTAAACACACAAACTTCTCTGTCTGTATGTTGTTGTGATTGAGAGTTGAGCAATTTAAACACTTAAAGTTCTCTGGATGTATGTTGCTGTGATTGAGAGTTGAGCAATTTAAACACACAAACTTCTCTGTCTGTATGTTGTTGTGATTGAGAGTTGAGCAGTTTAAACACACAAACTTCTCTGCCTGTATTTTGCTGTGATTGAGAGTTGAGCAATTTAAACACTTAAAGTTCTCTGGATGTATGTTGCTGTAATTGAGAGTTGAGCAATTTAAACACACAAATTTCTCTGTCTGCATGTTGTTGTGATTGAGAGTTGAGCAATTTAAACACTTAAAGTTCTCTGGATGTATGTTGCTGTGATTGAGAGTTGAGCAATTTAAACACACAAACTTCTTTGTCTGTATTTTGCTGTGATTGAGAGTTGAGCAATTTAAACACTTAAAGTTCTCTGGATGTATGTTGCTGTGATTGAGAGTTGAGCAATGTCAACACATAAAGTTCTCTGGATGTATGTTGTTGTGATTGAGAGTTGAGCAATTTAAACACACAAAGTTCTCTAGATGTATGTTGCTGTGATTGTGAGTTGAGCAATTTAAACACACAAAGTTCTTTGGATGTATTTTGCTGTGATTGAGAGTTGAGCACTTTAAACATATGAAGTTCTCTGGATGCATGGTGCTGTTATTTAAAGTTGAACAATGTTTACAACGTGATGTTCTGTGGATGCATGTTGCTGTTATTTAAAGTTGAACAATGTTTACAGCGTGATGTTCTGTGGATGCATGTTGCTGTGGCTGAGAGTTGAGCAATGTCCCTTTATGCAGTCCAGCCAAATCTCCAGATGTATGTCGCTGTGATTGAACAATGGGTCATGTTCAGTCAAGAAGTTCTCTGGTTGTATGGTGGTCTAGTGGCTAATGTGCTTGCCTGTCATGGCAATGGTCAGGGTTCAATATCCAGCAGTGGCAGGTTAATTATTCCTATCCGTACAACTTTAGGATTGGCTCAGCCTCATACAAACTGGCACCAGACAATTTCTAACATTTTCTGGGAATTGATTGGAAAGGAAAGGTGACTACTAGAAATGACAAATGAAAATGGCAAGACCGACTTCATTATGTTGTAGCAGGTGAGCTTTCCTGGCAGCTTGCAGGTCATGAGTTCCAATCCCCCGGAGATGGGATTTTTAAAATTAACCTGATTCGTGTCTCGGATTGAACCAGCCTAAAATAAGTACACGGAAATTACATAGGATATAAAAGTGGTTGGCGTGATATTGACCACATCACTTAACGAAAGTGGTCTTTATCTTTTATTATAGAATATGTGAAGGTGCCATACTTCACACCCCAACGACAGTTTCTGTTACGGGATTACCTTCACCTTTTTGTATATATTGAACAACAGGGGTGAGAGCACAGCCTTGTTCTACTGTTGTTTCAGATGAGTTTTCTAACCCATCAGTTGCTCTTAACACATTTTGACACTTGTGTCATATGTATAGAACATGGTCTAATAACCCTAGAATTGTACAAATACCAACCAGGATTTTCATATCTAGGTGACATCTATAAAACATTTATGTTAATGTGACACGGGTTCAGATCTTTAAATTATGCAAATCTAAATCAGGTATCTCTATTTTCAGCGTCGGTTGCCTGTCCTCGATGTTGTATTCATCCATGGAGAATTCCGGCTGATCCTGCAGCAGCATCTCCTGTCTGGAAGAAAAGGATAAACGTGATCTTAATCTGCACCAAAGACATTCATGAGTTCAGTTGATCATCATCATCATGTAATGAGACGTTTACAAGAATGTTGCTATGGAAATAGCATGGATATGACATATATTAGGACCACTATAGCATGGATAAGACATACCAAGATGGAAATAGTATGGATATGACATATATTAGGACAGAAATAGCATGGATAAGACATACCAAGATGGAAATAGCATGGATAAGACATACCAAGATGGAAATAGCATGGATATGACATATATTAGGACCACAATAGCATGGATAAGACATACCTAGATGGAAATAGCATGGATGTGACATATATTAGGACAGCTGTAGCATGGATAAGACATACCAAGATGGAAATAGTATGAATATGACATATATTAGGACAGAAATAGCATGGATAAGACATACCAAGATGGAAATAGCATGGATATGACATATATTAGGACCACTATAGCATGGATAAGACATACCTAGATGGAAATAGCATGGATGTGACATATATTAGGACAGCTGTAGCATGGATAAGACATACCAAGATGGAAATAGCATGGATATGACATATATTAGGACAGAAATAGCATGGATAAGACATACCAAGATGGAAATAGCATGGATATGACATATATTAGGACAACTATAGCATGGATAAGACATACCAAGATGGAAATAGCATGGATATGACATATATTAGGTCAGAAATAGCATGGATAAGACATACCAAGATGGAAATAGCATGGATATGACATATATTAGGACCACTATAGCATAGATAAGACATACCTAGATGGAAATAGCATATATTATCAGTTAAATACCAGTTGATTTTATCATGTATAATATAAACTTATGTTCATTACTGTAGTTTGAGTGAGAGAGTGAGTGAGTGTCAATGAGAGACAGAATGAGTGAGAGTGAATGAGTGAGAGTGATTGAGTGAGCGTGAGAGTGAATGAGTGAGAGTGAATGAGTGAAAGTGAATGAGTGAGCGTGAGAGTGAATGAGTGAGCGCGAGAGTGAATGAGTGAACGTGAGAGTGAATGCGTGAGAGTGAATGAGTGAGCGTGAGAGTGAATGAGTGAGCGGGAGAGTGAATGATTGAGCGTGAGAGGGAATAAGTGAGAGTGAATGAGTGAGCGTGAGAGTGAATGAGTGAGCATGAGAGTGAATGAGTGAGCGGGAGAGTGAATGAGTGAGCGGGAGAGACAGAATGAGTGAGAGTGAATGAGTGAGTGGGAGAGTGAATGAGTGAGCGGGAGAGTGAATGAGTGAGCGGGAGAGTGAATGAGGGAGCATGAGAGTAAATGAGTGAGAGTGAATGAGTGAGCGGCAGAGTGAATGAGTGAGCGTGAGAGTGAATGAGTGAGCGTGAGAGTGAATAAGTGAGAGTGAATGAGTGAGAGTGAATGAGTGAGCGTCAGAGTGAATGAGTGAGCGGGAGAGTGAATGAGTGAGCGGGAGATACAGAATGAGTGAGAGTGAATGAGTGTGCGGGAGAGTGAATGAGTGAGCGGGAGAGTGAATGAGTGAGAGTGAATGAGCGTGTGAGTGAATGACTGAGGGTGAATGAGTGAGCGGGAGAGTGAATGAGTGAGCGGGAGAGACAGAATGAGTGAGAGTGAATGAGTGAGCGGGAGAGTGAATGAGTGAGAGTGTGTGTGTGTGTGTGTGTGAGTGAATGAGTGAGAGTGAATGAGTGAGAGTGAGAGTGAATGAGAGAGAAAGCGAGAGAGAGTGTGTGTGTGTGTGTGTGTGTGTGTGTGTGTGTGTGAGCGTACGCAAGCGTGTGAGTGTGGGTATATGAAAGAATACAGACAGAGAGAGAGAGAGAGAGAGAGAGAGCTGAGCAGATGCATGTCATGTAACACGCATGTTATGTAACACGCAAATCCATATGTTTGTGTATTCTCATCTGTCATATTATCAGTTAAATACCATTTGATTTTATCATGTATAATCTAAACTTATGTTCATTACTGTAGTTTGAGTGAGAGAGTCAGTGAGTGTGAATGAGAGACAGAATGAGTGAGAGTGAATGAGTGAGCGTGAATGAGTGAGCGTGAGAGTGAATGAGTGAGCGTGAGAGTGAATGAGTGAGCAGGAGAGTGAATGATTGAGCGTGAGAGTGAATGTGTGAGCGGGAGAGTGAATGAGTGAGCGGGAGAGACAGAATGAGTGAGAGTGAATGAGTGAGCGGGAATGAGTGAGGGTGAATGTGTGAGCGGGAGAGTGAATGAGTGAGCGGGAGAGACAGAATGAGTGAGAGGGAATGAGTGAGAGTGAATGAGTGAGCGGGAGAGTGAATGAGTGAGAGTGTGTGTGTGTGTGAGTGAATGAGTGAGAGTGAATAAAAGAGAAAGAGAGAGAGAGTGTGTGTGTGTGTGTGTGAGCGTACGCATGCGTGTGAGTGTGTGTATATGAAAGAATATATATATATATATATATCTATATATATATATATATATATATATATAGAGAGAGAGAGAGAGAGAGAGAGAGAGCTGAACAGATGCATGTCATGTAACACGCATGTTATGTAACACGCGAATCCATATGTTTGTGTATTCTCATCTGTCATATTATCAGTTAAATACCAGTTGATTTTATCATGTATAATCTAAACTTATGTTCATTACTGTAGTTTGAGTGAGAGAGTGAGTGAATGTGAATGAGAGACAGAATGAGTGTGAGTGAATGAGTGAGCATGAGAGTGAATAAGTGAGAGTGAATGAGTGAGCGGGAGAGTGAATGATTGAGCGTGAGAGTGAATGAGTGAGCAGGAGAGTGAATGAGTGAGAGTGAATGAGTGAGCGGGAGAGTGAATGAGTGAGCGTGAGGGTGAATGAGTGAGCGTGAGAGTGAATGAGTGAGCGTGAGGGTGAATGAGTGAGCGAGAGAGTTAATGAGTGAGCGTGAGACCGAATGAGTGAGCGGGAGAGTGAATGAGTGAGAGTGTGTGTGTGTGTGTGAGTGAATGAGTGAGAGTGAATGAGTGAGCGTGAGAGTGAATGAGTGAGCGTGAGAGTGAATGAGTGAGCGTGAGAGTGAATGAGTGAGCGGGAGAGTGAATGAGTGAGCGGGAGAGTGAATGAGTGAGCGGGAGAGTGAATGAGTGAGCGTGAGAGTGAATGAGTGAGCGGGAGAGTGAATGATTGAGCGGGAGAGTGAATGAGTGAGCAGTGAGAGTGAATGATGAGCATGAGAGTGAATGAGTGAGCGTGAGAGTGAATGAGTGAGAGTGAGAGTGAAGAGTGAGAGTGAATGAGTGAGCGTGAGAGTGAATGAGTGAGAGTGAATGAGTGAGCGTGAGAAGGAATGAGTGAGCATGAGAAGGAATGAGTGAGCGTGAGAGTGAATGAGTGAGCGTGAGGGTGAATCAGTGAGCGGGAGAGTGAATGAGTGAGCGTGAGAGTGAATGAGTGAGCGTGAGAGTGAATGAGTGAGCGGCAAAGTGAATGAGTGAGCGGGACAGTGAATGAGTGAGCGTGAGAGTGAATGAGTGAGCGTGAGAGTGAATGAGTGAGTGTGAGAGTGAATGAGTGAGCGGGAGAGTGAATGAGTGAGCGTGAGAGTGAATGAGTGAGCGGGAGAGTGCATGTGTGAGAGTGAATGAGTGAGCGGGAGAGGTGATGAGTGAGCGCGAGAATGAATGAGTGAGCGTGAGAGTGAATGAATGAGCGTGAGAGTGAATGAGTGAGCGGGAGAGTGAATGAGTGAGCGTGAGAGTGAATGAGTGACCGTGAGAGTGAATGAGTGAGCGCTGAGAGTGAATGAGTGAGTGTGAGAGTGAATGAGTGAGCAAGAGAGAGAGAGAGATAGAGAGAGTGTGTGTGTGAGTGTGTGTGTGTGGGAGCATCACTATTTTACGTCACATACTTTTTCACGTTTATTTTTCTTCCTATGTAAATGTATAATGCTCTTGATGAATGAAAGACGAGTGATTGGAAGGGCCGAATGTAAGACGGGCCTGCGCGCCCAATTTGTGACCCTAATAAAGTTGATTTGATTTGATTTGATTTAGCATGTATGTGACATATATTAGGACAGCTGTAGCATGGATAAGACATACCAAGATGGAAATAGCATGATATGACAGATATTAGGACCACTATAGCACGGATAAGACATACCAAGATGAAATAGCATGGATATGACATATATTAGGACAACTATAGCATGGATAAGACATACCAAGATGGAAATAGCATGGATATGACATATATTAGGACAGAAATAGCATGGATAAGACATACCAAGATGGAATAGCATGGATATGACATATATTAGGACAACTATAGCATGGATAAGACATACCTAGATGGAAA
The DNA here is from genome assembly GCA_014155875.1 of Cepaea nemoralis. Classification (NCBI taxonomy): domain Eukaryota; kingdom Metazoa; phylum Mollusca; class Gastropoda; order Stylommatophora; family Helicidae; genus Cepaea; species Cepaea nemoralis. Next base: position 81,359 of record JACEFZ010002037.1, read on the forward strand.
TAGCATGGATATGACTATATATTAGGACAGCTGTAGCATGGATAAGACATACCAAGATGGAAATAGCATGGATATGACATATATTAGGACAACTATAGCATGGATAAGACATACCAAGATGGAAATAGCATGGATATGACATATATTAGGACAGAAATAGCATGGATAAGACATACCTAGATGGAAATAGCATGGATATGACATATATTAGGACAACTATAGCATGGATAAGACATACCAAGATGGAAATAGCATGGATATGACATATATTAGGACAGAAATAGCATGGATAAGACATACCAAGATGGAAATAGCATGGATATGACATATATTAGGACAACTATAGCATGGATAAGACATACCAAGATGGAAATAGCATGGATATGACATATATTAGGACAGCTGTAGCATGGATAAGACATACCAAGATGGAAATAGCATGGATATGACATATATTAGGACAACTATAGCATGGATAAGACATACCAAGATGGAAATAGCATGGATATGACATATATTAGGACAACTATAGCATGGATAAGACATACCAAGATGGAAATAGCATGGATATGACATATATTAGGACCACTATAGCATGGATAAGACATACCAAGATGGAAATAGCATGGATATGACATATATTAGGACAACTATAGCATGGATAAGACATACCAAGATGGAAATAGCATGGATATGACATATATTAGGACAGAAATAGCATGGATAAGACATACCAAGATGGAAATAGCATGGATATGACATATATTAGGACAGCTGTAGCATGGATAAGACATACCAAGATGGAAATAGCATGGATATGACAGATATTAGGACCACTATAGCATGGATAAGACATATGTTAGGGCATAAATAGCACTGACTATATAAAATCCAGGGCAGCAACAGCATAGATGTAACACAGCTATAGCCTGCTGAGAAAGAAATGTTTTGTGTGGAATGGCTCACCTCGCTTCAGATGTTACAGATTGTGAGAATTGTTTGAATTTTTACCTGGCCATGCGGGAGTGTGGGGGAACGAACAGGCTGATAGGCTGGCAGGGAATGTACCTCTTTGTGGTAGATTACTTACGGACAAGGGAGAGGTGGTCATGCGTTTGTGGGACCAGGTGGAGGTCGGGAAACAGAATGAGTACAAGTATGTGGAAAGAATGAGATTGCGGGGGATCAGTAAGGGTTCTGGAAGAATCTCAAAACTGTGAGAGGGAAGACCAGGAACACTTTCAATCAGATAGCGGTGGGAATGATTAGTAGTGTCTCTTCACTGGCTGTTGAATGAAGGGAAGGAGCAGGTATGGAAATGTTCTGAGTGCAGTGATGTTGGTTCTTAGCTCAACTCAACTCTCCTGATTCATGCATTCTCACGTCCAAGATATCTGCAATATCCTGTGTCCATTGTCAGTTTGGTGGACCTCTGCCTCTTCTTCGGAGCACCATGCCTTCCATTGCTGTTCTTTCTAAGCCACGTCTCAAACAGGCGCACACCTCTGACTGTATTCTCTGCCTAAGCCATCCATGATTTACCTCTTATCAGCCTGTAGCCCTTATCTGTGTTCAGGTCTTCATGCAGCAGTTGTTCCTTGTCTGCAGCCACTTATAGATATGATTTAGCCAACGGCACATGGAGTATGTCCACAATTGTTGGTAAAGCTAGGATGTATCACATACACACTACTGGCATGTCCCTTGTGTATCTTATGATCACCTGCATAGCTTCATTCTGTATGTGCTCTAGTTTCACCAGCTGACTCTTTGACACTTTGAGTCCTAATACATTCTCATTTACTGATAGAATCAGATGTTGATACAGTATGAACAATAAGGCAGTAATAGCATGGATAAGACACCCCAGGATGGAAATATAATGGATATACATATATTAGGACAGGTATAGCAAAGATAATACATACCAAGATGGAAATATAATGGATATGACTATATTAGGACAGCTATAGCATGGATAAGACAAAAGATTGAAATAGTGTGGATATGACATATATTAGGACAGCAAAAGCATGGATAAGACATATGTTAGGGCATAAACAGTACTGATTATATAAAATCCAGGGCAGCAACAGCTTCGATTTACACAGATCAGGGCAGCAACAGCATAGATGTAACACATATCACCGCAGCAACATCATCGATTTACAGTTCAGGGCAGCAACAGCATATATGTAACACATATCACTGCAGCAACAGCATAGATGTAACACATATAACCGCAGCAACATCATCGATTTACATTTCAGGGCAGCAACAGCATATATGTAACACATATAACTGTAGCAACAGCATCGATTTACACAGATCAGGGCAGCAACAGCATAGATGTAACACATATCACCGCAGCAACATCATCGATTTAGTTCAGGGCAGCAACAGCATATATGTAACACATATAACTGCAGCAACAGCATCGATTTACACAGATCAGGGCAGCAACAGCACATATGTAACACATATCACCATAGCAACAGCATCGATTTACACAGATCAGGGCAGCAATAGCATAAATGTAACACAGATCAGGGCAGCAACAGTATAGATGTAACACAGATCAGGGCAGCAACAGCATAGATTTAACACAGATGAGGGCAGCAACAGCATAGATGTAACACAGATCAGGGAAGCAACAGCAGAGAAGTAACACAGATCAAAGCAGCAACAGCACAAATGTAACACAGATCAGTGCAGCAACAGAATAGATGTAACATAGATAGGGAAGCAAAATCATAGTTGTAACACAGATCAAGGCAGCAACAGCATAGATGTAACACAGATCAAGGCAGCAACAGCACAGATGTAACACAGATCAGGACAGCAAAGAAATGTAAAAAACTAACACAATTACCTTCCTTCTTTAGCATCACTCTGTCGCTTGTAAAAGAATATGATCAAGAGGCTGATGAAGATAACTGGTATGATGATGGCCATACAGAGAAGCACTACAAACATGGTCTCATCTTTCATGTGCAGATTATGCAAGAAACCAGAACTGCTCTCCTCTTCATCTTTTGGGAAGTCTGAACGATAAAATTATGATATATTATGTCATTTGTAATCTACTACCTATAATACTTTGTAGTGTAGGACGGGAAGAAAGATTGGCTTGAGCCTGAGGAATTAAGGTCACCTGGCTAGTACAGTTGCAGAGATCTGTGCAGGTTAGGGTTTTCGCTTTACCCCCCCAACAGAAAAAAATCCACATCTTATCAAGGATTTGAACCCGGATCTCCCAAAGGAGAACCCATAATTCTAGCCACCCTGCCAGTCAATACAATAGTACACATGATGTCATGCCAGAATATGCAATCTCTAAACATATTCAAGTTTCTAAACATGTTTCTCATCCATTCCAAATTTAAGACAAGTTCATAAATTTACTCTTGGGAGCAGATGTAGTGCACAGACCAGGAAAATTCAATGCCAGCCTAGTGGTTAAGTGTACAAATCTTAACTGAGGCAGACATGATGAAATACAAACCAGGCTTGCTCGTGTGGTCACTTAGTCACTGAACCAGTAAGGCATTGCTGAACTGAGATATGTTCAATTATTCGTTGAATGTCTCTTCCAGGGACACAAACCATTAATGTTAGCATCTTTGTCTTACATGTAATTTACAGTTAGTTACACGGATGCACCAGTTCAATATTCCATTAACATAAACAGGTGAAACCTAGGTTATCAGTCACTATCTAAGCTTCACCTAAATGGAACTGCAAAAACTCTATAATCCAAAACATCATACTCTATATGGCAAGCCAGAAAGTCTTGATTCCTCACCAGTTCTCCCGCCTCATGCATCCTCATATCCAAGGAGCCTGGGAAGGTTAACCCGGTCAACAAATGCCCGCAGAAATCGGATGTGTTGGCCTAACGGCGCAAGAACGCAACTCTGCTGTAAACAGGCACAACGCAGTCACGTCCGAAAAAAAGAAACTCCGGATGAACGCAGAAGAAGAAGAAGATATCCAAGGAGTCTGCAATATCCCGTGTCCATCTTTGTACCAATTGACCCTTGCCTCTTCTCTTAGGAATCATCACTGTGCTTTCTAAGCCACTCTAATCCTTAATACTGCATAGTATTTCTCTAATTTCCAAGACATGACGTTGTCTATAAGCTTGCTAGTAGTTTATGTTCAAATCCTATAGAATACCAGTATCTTTCTCCTCCTTCTTCTTCTTCATCCATAATATAATAAGAACTTTTCTATAACATTTATTTTCAAATCTTATAGAATGCCAGTATCTTTCTCTTCCTTCTTCTTCACCCAAAATATAATAAGAACTTTTCTATAACATTTATGTTCAAAAGCCAATATATTCTTCCTTAGCGACTTTAGTGAAATGGTCCATGACTCACACCGTATGCTGCTGCAAACAAGACACCTCAACCCATAATTCAGCAACTTACCATATGTGAGCTATCTTTAACTGTCTTCAAACAGTTAATGTATACCTAGACTAGCATCTGCAGCAGAACCCAACAAGTCTGTGTTGTACTAGATAAAGAAGGTAAGAAAATATGTCACCTCAAATCCTTAATCTGGACACATGCAAGCAAAGCAATCGCTAACAACTATCACCAAACAGCTGATATCTTCCTAGATTAGCACCATGTATTACCCGTTTGATTAGTGAAAACTTTGTTGAAGACATTCAGCTCTATTTCCGAGCCTAAAGTCATAACGAGCCTTTCTCTCACTGACACCAGCGAAGTGTTAGAAGCAAAAGCATCAGTCACATTCTGTTCATGCATGACCTCGTCCACAGCTCCCCCGACAGCGTCTTCAACCTTTTGGTGAATCTGCCAATAATACCAGGAGAGGGATAGTGACACATATGAAATAGCATGATTTTAACATCATGAAATCAGTATTAACATCTAGAGAGATTAAAAACGCATTAAAAATGAGAATTGTCAAATTGTATGTTTATTCAACAATACTGTATGGCATGGAAGTCTGGACAATGAACAAGCAATTAGAAGGTCGAATAGAGGCTCTGGAGATGTGGATATACAGAAGAATATTTCGTATTTCATGGAAACAAAAACAATCAAATACAGAGGTTCTATAAAAACTCTAAAGGTTCTATAGAAAAGAAGGTTGATGAAAGAAATAAAAAAAGAGGCAAGTTAAATATTTCGGCCACGTTAAAAGACGCAACACTCTTATAAAAACCATACTGGAGGGTTCGGTTGAAGGGAAGCGAGCAAGAGGTAGACAATGATATAAGTAGGAAGATAACATAAAGAGATGGACGAACAGCAGTCTGACAGAATGTACAGACAGGGCAAGAGACAGAGTTGGAGATTTATTGCAGCCAACCTTCATTGTGGAGACGGCGCATGATTGATTATTAAATAGCAAAAACGGTGGTACAGTACATACCACAAATTCTCATTGTCAGGCAATTGTTTGACTCTAAAAATGGTTGGGCAAGGAGCAATAAATGTTTACATCTATGAAAATCTAAGGTTGCACCTTTCATGATTGATTGATTTAGGAATCGACATCACAGCATTCGGGGCATTCCCATAAGTGCTCCAGTCCCCATCCTCAGCAGCCAGCGAAGAGTTCCAACACTAATAGTACCAGTAGCAATCTGATTATAAGTCCTGTCTCGCCTTTCCTCTGAGCGTTGAGCGTCGGCCAGATCCCTTCGTCACTCCTCATTGTCTCATTCTTGCCAGACCATGGTAATCCATTTGCTCCTCCGAGGTGTGCACGTGCTCCCACAAGGCCGCAACCACGTCTGCCTTGTCATGTATCAATACTCCACCAAGTTCTGCAGAGCCAGCCAATCTGTCCGCCTGTTCATTTCCCAGCACACCGGCATGCCCCGGAGAAAAGATCCAGGTGATGCTTGTCACCCGTGACCTCCGAAGCGAATCAAGTCACTCCGCACAAAGTCTGCCTGTCCTCACCCTCGTCAGCATGCTTTCTGAGTCAGTTACAATCACGATGTGTGTGTGTGTCGTATTCTCCATCCAGCGGAGAGCCGCAGTGACTGCCTCAACTTCCATTCTTAAGCTGGATGTTGTGGTATCATATGCCAGGCTCTCCTGCCCCAAACATCGACCATTAGCTTTGGCTATGAACCCCCAGCCACTTCTGCTCACCTCTTGACACCAAACCATCTGTGTAGATAATCACATCACTCGAGTGAGCATTGTCCTGAATTAGTTGCTGGATTTCCACTTCCATGGCCCCTGCTGGCCACTCCCTGCACTCCCGGCTTAATGTGATTATAACTCTGCACAAGTCTGACTGCTCCGCTGGCACTCTGACCCACTCCTCTCCACGCCTAATGTTCTCCACCGGGCACACCTGTCTGATCGTATTCTCCGCCTGAGCCATCCATGATTTCCCTCTTATCAGTCGCTGACCCTTAACTGCGTCCAGCGCCTCAGGCAGTGGGTGGTCTGTGTCTGCAGCTACTCTGAGGTATGCCTTCGCCTGCATCACCTTGAGCCTACCAGCAACAGTCGGCAGACCAAGGATGTAACGCATACACACTACTGGGGTGTCTCTAGTGCATCCCAGAATGACCCCATAGCTTCGTTCTGTATGCGCTGTAACTTCACCAGCTGACGCTCTGAGACAGTGAGCAGACCTAATCCATAATCAATTACTGAGAGGATCAAGTGCTGGTATAGTATGAAATATCAGAGACTATGATTTACTCAAGTAGCTTCTTTAATCAAATGTTGAGGCTATGACCTACCAAGCTAGCCACTCTTTCATTTAAATGTCTCAGATTAAGACCCACTAAGGTAGCCTCTTTCATCAAATGTCAGAGACTATGACCCATTAAAGTAGTGTCTTTCATCAAATATCTTACTTTATGACATACTAAAGTAGCCACCCTTTCATTAAGTGTCTAGCGATATGACCCACTAAGACAGCCATTTTCATCAAATGTCTTGAACTATGATCCACTAAGGTTGCCACTTGTATCAAATGTCTAGGTCTATGATTCTCTAATGAATACATAATAAACAAACAAGAATGTCTCTGTGACACATCATGCAGTCTGACTCAATGTTAGGATTGTAATGTAAACAAGCGAGGGTAGAGAGCAACTGGACATAGAGTATCAACCAATCAAGTACTACTGTACTATGAGATAGCTTCAAATAATTCCCAGATTTTGTTTATTTTACCAAATAAGTAACAATACAATCATTTACATCACTTGTCCTTCACAATAGTTCCCCTTTTCAGCTACACACTTTTGCCAATGTTCATACTGCTGCAAGAAGCTTTCTTGAAACCCATTCTTTGAAACCTCTGCCAGCTGTGTAGTCACTTCGATGATAACTTCAGCATTCTGAAATTGCTACACCTTAAGTGCCGATTTGAGGCAAGAGAATGATTTTTAAAATCACACACTGCCAGGTGGATGTATATCCAAGAAGTTCCAGGACAGTAACATTGTATGTTGTGAGGTACTGCCTAACATAGTGTTTTCTACAATCACTGTGTCAATATTTTCTATTCCCCCTGACATTTTGCTACCATTGCTACACATCAAACGCAGTTCCTGGTATATTGTCTATAAAACTCATTATATGCTCACAATTTAACAAAATCACAACAATGATTCGCAACAAACTTGGTTGAACATCAAGAATACAATTCAATCTACCGCAGAAGAATGTCTCGGTGTGTTAACCATGCATAGAAAGAACAGATGGTTCAATCAAAAATGTGAAGAAGCAGTCATTAGGAAGAAGAATGCCAGACATGTATGGTTAAATGACATAAATAACATCCAAAAGGAAGAGCATTATAGAAATGAATGTAAAGAGGCTACAAAAATAGTCAGACAGCAGAAGCGAGAATATATGAGTAATATAATCAAAGATATGGAAACTAATCACCAGAAAAATGAATCCAGAAAATTTTTTAAAGAACTGAAGTCAATGAAACGAGGGCACCAACAAAACACATATGGTTTAAAAGACAAAAATGGGAATATGATAAATACCAATGAGGAAATGTGCAACACATGGAAAGAATATTTTATTGAATTACTAAATTGTGAAGCTCCAAGTAACATTTTCCCACAGGAAGAGGTTCTAAGATGTGAACCACAAATTGAAGAACCTACATTTGAAGAAATCCTATATGTAATCACGCGACTTAAAAACAATAAGGTAACTGGGACTGATGGAATTGCTGCTGAATTTATAAAGGCAGGTGGCCATGCATTATATCTAAAGCTATACGAACTAATAATAAAAATCTGGAGGACAGAAGAATTACCCCATGACTGGAAAGAGTCATTATTGATACCTATCTTTAAGAAAGGAGACAAGTTCCAATGTGGAAATTATAGAGGAATATCACTACTGTCCACAAGCTATAAGATACTATCCGCAGTATTACTAAATAGACTAAAACCATATTCAGAAGACATATTAGGTGACTACCAGGCGGGTTAAGGACAAAACAGATCAACAATAGATCAAATATTTATCTTACAACAAATAGCCAAGAAACATTGGGAATATAAAAGAGATCTCCATAACATTTTTGTGGATTTTAAAAAGGCTTATGATAGTGTCCATAGGAATAGTCTATGGAATGCTATGCAGGAATTTGGAATACCAAGGAAGTTAATCAACATGACCAGACTATGCATGGAAGATACTTATAATATAGTAACATATAAAGGCAGGAAATCAGACCCTTTCCAAATAACATCTGGCTTGAAACAGGGTGATGCACTATCGCCGCTACTCTTCAATCTGGCTCTAGAGAAAGTTGTAAGGAAGGTAAAGGAGGAATGTGATATTGGAGGAACATCCAAGCTGCTTGGTTATGCAGATGATATAGATATTATAGGGCAAAGTGAACAAAAGACATTGGAAATATTGACTCACTTAAAGGAAAAAGCCCAACAGATGGGGCTGGTTATCAACCAAGATAAGACAGAATATATGGTAATTGCAAGAGACGGAATGGCTAAAAACTCTGGCCACATACAAATAGATAATATGACCATTAAAAGAACGGAAACATACAAATACCTGGGTACAATCTTCAACTGCTCCAACATCATAAGGGAAGAAATACAAACTAGAATCAACTCTGGAAATAAGATATACTATGCACTACAACATCTACTAAAATCAAAGGCGCTATCTCGTAACACCAAAATCACAATATACAAAACACTGATCAGACCGGTTGTGCTGTATGGCTCTGAAACCTGGAGTACAACGAAAGGAGACGAAGCCTTGTTACAAACCTTTGAGAACAAAATTTTAAGACGCATCTTTGGACCCATTAGGGATACACAAAGTGGAGAGTGGAAAAGAAGAAGTAACAAAGACATTTATGATCTGTTTAAGTCCACGCTAATCACTGGTATCATGAAGGCTAATAGACTACAATGGCTGGGGCATATAGAAAGAATGGAACATAATAGGGAAACAAAACTCGCTTACACTCAGGAAATAAATGACCGCAGACCCCGAGGTAGACCAAGAAGGCGGTGGAGAGATAATACATGTACAGACCTACAAGCACTTGGAATCAACGACTGGCAAGAGAAGGTCCACCAGAGAGATGAATGGAGACGGATTGTATTTGCAGCAAAGAACCTCAATGGCTCGGAACGCTGAAGAACAACAATGGACAGTACACATACATATGCATGCACACACATATACATATACAAGAGTCTGAATAAACTTACAAATAATGAATACTAGGATCCATGAAAGGAAACACACACACAGATATGGCAAACATTCTGACCAAAGTCTGTATCAATGTGCAAGAGGTGAGTTGAGCCAAGAAATGACATCACAGCAAAATGGGCAGTTGAAAACATCCTCTGTCCTCATCTTCAACAGCCAGCGAAGAGTCCCAATACTAATGTACACTGATATGTGTTCATCTGGCCTTTCCTCAGAGTCTTGAGTGTCGGCCAGATCCTCTGGTCACTCCCTGCAGCACCATTCTCTCCAAGCTGTGATGATTTATCTGATCTTTTGCACTATACACACAATCCCAACACAGGATGCCTTAACACGCACCAATGCACCACCGAACGGTGCAGACACAATGAACTAGAAAAGCAAAACAACAAAAAAGAGAGAAAAGACAAGCATACTTAGCTCAGGAACTCCTGTTTTTGTGTGCTGGATTACTTTTAAGATCCTGAGCTAAGTATTCTGGTAGTTTGTCTGTTTTTTGTTGGTTTTGTTGTTCGTTGATAAGAACTTCTGTTGAAATGTTTGCCTGTATCTATCTGTGTATGCTTTTCCATTCATTCAACTTTGTGTCATTTTTTGTGCCTTTATTCAGACTCCAGCAGTAGCTCAGCAGCAGCCCCCCCCCCCCCACCCTTCCTTTCAATATACTAATATATACTCACGGTCTTGCCCTCATTATGTCCAGGGGCCACACCTTTCAAAGGCCCTTCCAGCAGTTGCTCTAGCCGCAGTGTAAAGTTTCTCAAACTTTCTTCAACCTTGCTACTGTAAAGCTTGTCTACATGCGTTCGCTGAAATGCTTGTGTGATCATTGAGTCCAGCCGTTCCTTAACAAGGCTCCACACACTTGGTTCAAGAACAACATGTTCCTCGCCCCTGGTGATGTTGCTTTGAGTCCTGGCATAATCACTCATCATGCATGGAATTTCAATTTAAGACTGCTGAAATGGATACAGATATGCTGTTATAAATATAGTTTAGTTTATTAGTATGTTAAAATGCATATAATAAGATAACACACTGCATACTTTAATCATGTAATGAGAAGAGATGCAGCTGGAAAAAACTGGCAACTAGAAAGATGAGTAGTAGAAAAGACAGGCTGAGAGAAATGATGCTGAATGGACTGGGACGGTGACATAGAGGAAATATCAGTTAAATTGATCCAAAACACCAGGCACAGAGATCACCAGTAAGCAGAGCCAAGTTTTTTGGTGATTCATACACTGTATTTATGAGCCAGTTTTCTTCGGTGTTAAGATCTTGCAGAATGTCAGCATCTTTCTTCTTCTTCTTCTTCTTCTTCTTCTTCTTCTTCTTCTTCTTCTTGTCCACGATATTCTAATAAGTGCTCTGTGGCATTTAAGTTCACAAGCCCCAATTTTCTTCTTCAGTGACTGAAAAGTGGTCCAAGCAAGGGTGAATAACTCTACTACATCAGTGGGATTCTTTAACAACATGGTCCAGGCAAGGGTGAACAACTCTACATCAGTGGGATTCTTTAACAATATGGTCCAGGCAAGGGTGAACAACTCTACATCAGTGGGGACTGAGTGGTCTCGAGGTATGGTGTCTGCCTCAAGTGTTGGAGGTCCCGGGTTCAGGCCCCGATGAGGACAGGGATTTTATCATGTGGGCCTCTAGTAACAAAATTTCCCCTGATCTCTGGGTAGTGAGATCAGACGCCCGTGTGTATTGTTGCTTCTTCTTCTTCAGTGTTCCGAGCCATTGAGGTTCTTTGCTGCAGATACAATCCGTCTCCATTGTCTCTTGGTGGACCTTCTCTTGCCAGTCGTTGATTCCAAGTGCTTGTAGGTCTGTATATGTATTATCTCTCCACCGTCTTCTTGGTCTACCTCGGGGTCTACGGTCATTTATTTCCTGAGTGTAAGCGAGTTTTGTTTCCCTATTATCTTCCATTCTTTCTATATGCCCCAGCCATTGTAGTCTATTAGCCTTCATGATACCAGTGATTAGCGGGGACTTACAGATCATAAATGTCTTTGTTACTTCTTCTTTTCCACTCTCCACTTTGTGTATCCCTAATGGGTACAAAGATGCGTCTTAAAATTTTGTTCTCAAAGGTTTGTAACAAGGCTTCGTCTCCTTTCGTTGTACTCCAGGTTTCAGAGCCATACAGCACAACTGGTCTGATCAGTGTTTTGTATATTGTGATTTTAGTGTTACGAGATAGCGCATTTGATTTTAGTAGATGTTGTAGTGCATAGTAAATCTTATTTCCAGAGTTGATTCTAGTTTGTATTTCTTCCCTTATGATGTTGGAGCAGTTGAAGATTGTACCCAGGTATTTGTATGTTTCCGTTCTTTTAATGGTCATATTATCTATTTGTATGTGGCCAGAGTTTTTAGCCATTCCGTCTCTTGAAATTACCATATATTCTGTCTTATCTTGGTTGATAACCAGCCCCATCTGTTGGGCTTTTTCCTTTAAGTGAGTCAATATTTCCAATGTCTTTTGTTCACTTTGCCCTATAATATCTATATCATCTGCATAACCAAACAGCTTGGATGTTCCTCCAATATCACATTCCTCCTTTACCTTCCTTACAACTTTCTCTAGAGCCAGATTGAAGAGTAGCGGCGATAGTGCATCACCCTGTTTCAAGCCAGATGTTATTTGGAAAGGGTCTGATTTCCTGCCTTTATATGTTACTATAGTATAATTATCTTCCATGCATAGTCTGGTCATGTTGATTAACTTCCTTGGTATTCCAAATTCCTGCATAGCATTCCATAGACTATTCCTATGGACACTATCATAAGCCTTTTTAAAATCCACAAAAATGTTATGGAGATCTCTTTTATATTCCCAATTTTTCTCGGCTATTTGTCGTAAGATAAATATCTGATCTATTGTTGATCTGTTTTGTCTAAAACCCGCCTGGTAGTCACCTAATATGTCTTCTGAATATGGTTTTAGTCTATTTAGTAATACTGCAGATGGTATCTTATAGCTTGTGGACAGTAGTGATATTCCTCTATAATTTTCACATTGGAACTTGTCTCCTTTCTTAAAGATAGGTATCAATAATGACTCTTTCCAGTCATGGGGTAATTCTTCTGTCCTCCAGATTTTTATTATTAGTTCGTATAGCTTTAGATGTAATGCATGGCCCCCTGCCTTTATAAATTCAGCAGCAATTCCATCAGTCCCAGTTGCCTTATTGTTTTTAAGTCGTGTGATTACATATAGGATTTCTTCAAATGTAGGTTCTTCAATTTGTGGTTCACATGTTAGAACCTCTTCCTGTGGGAAAGTGTTACTTGGAGCTTCACAATTTAGTAATTCAACAAAATATTCTGTCCATGTGTTGCACATTTCCTCATTGGTATTTATCATATTCCCATTTTTGTCTTTTAAACCATATGTGTTTTGTTGGTGCCCTCGTTTCATTGACTTCAGTTCTTTAAAAAATTTTCTGGATTCATTTTTCTGGTGATTAGTTTCCATATCTTTGATTATATTACTCATATATTCTCGCTTCTGCTGTCGGACTATTTTTGTAGCCTCTTTACATTCATTTCTATAATGCTCTTCCTTTTGGATGTTGTTGATGCCATTTAACCATAAATGTCTGGCATTCTTTTTCCTAATGACTGCTTCTTCACATTTTGTATTGAACCATCTGTTTTTTCTATGCGTGGTTAACACACTCAGACATTCTTCTGCGGTAGATTGAATTGTATTCGTGATGTTCATCCAAGTTTGGTCAACGCTTTTCTCCAAAGGGTTTTGCAGAGTTTCAAGTTTACATTTTATTTCATCTGTAAATTTCTCTTTGACTGTAATTTCTTGTAGTTTTTCTCTGTTATATGTTGGGTGTAATCTTTGTAATTTAGTACAGAAAGATCTCTTAAGTTTTATTTTAAATTTTGCTACAAGAAAACTACAAGAAAGTCAGGAGACACTCAATTCGTCGGGTGCCCCGGGAAACCTAAGGTGGAGCCCACCGAACAGGTCGAGGCCGAGGAAGAGACTCCAGACCAGGACAAACCACCTGTAGTGGAATTGGTAGAGGTTAACGGTCGTCAAGTGGAGTGTTTATACGACACAGGACTGGACGGGGAGGCCGTGATTTCTGCGGATCTAGTACATCCAGAACAATTCACAGGTGAAACCTTGGATATACAGCCTGCACAGAAGAGTGCTGTAGTCATGAAGTTGCCCATTGCTAATGTGGAGATTCGGTCACGGTACGTCACCGGCACCATCAAGGCCGCTGTATTGACCGATCCCATTTTTCCAGTCATCCTAGGTTGCCGGTATGTCTTTCTGGGAATGCCCAGGGAGCCAATTCATATGGGAGCAATGCAGACTCGCTCTCAGACGAAAACGGAAGAGGCAGAAGCAATTGTGACTAACCCAATGCCGGGGGAGCTACGAACTGCCCAGAGTGAGGATGATACTTTACGTCCTTGCTACAAAAAGCTGCAGAAAAGTGCTGATCCACCAGGACGGGGGCAGTACTACATGAAGAATAGGATACTCTACAGGAGAGCAGGAAGGGGAGACAACCTATACGGTCAGTTGGTCGTCCCGAAAGCTCATCGGTCCCAGATTCTTCATATGGGGCATACCATCTCCTTTAGTGGACACATGGGTATTGCCGCCACCATGCAGCGGATTTCCTGCCACTACTATTGGCCGGGAATGACAGATGATGTGCGTCGGTATGTGAAGTCATGCCCTGAGTGCCAGAGGGTGGCACCGAAACACTGGACAGCACCGGTGATGTTGGGTGAGATGCCCATCATGAACTCTCCTTTCGAGAGGGTAGCCATCGATATCGTGGGTCCACTTCCCAGGACTAGGAAGAGGAACATGTATATACTCACAATGGTGGATTGCTGTACAATGTGGGGTGAAGCCATACCGTTGACCACGATTGACTCGAAAAGAGTGGCGGACGCACTGATGGAGGCCTTTACCAGATTAGGCTTTCCGGATCAAATTCTGACAGACAATGGATCTCAGTTTTGTGGAAAACTCATGGAGGAGGTATTTAGGGTGTTTCACTCTAACCACATACATACCAGCCCTTACCACCCTCAAGCCAATGGACAAGTAGAGCGTTTCAACGGCACGTTGATGACAATGCTCAGGAAACTAGCGCAGGAAAAACCTGATAGGTGGGATGAATATATCCCAGCAGCACTCTTTGCCTATCGGGAAGTTCCTCATGGCTCAACAGGACTACCACCCGCTACGTTGCTGTTTGGTCGTCCAATCAAAGGACCGTTGGAAGCCATGTTGAGGAGTTGGACTGAAGAGGGGACGTCAGAAGAAGTGATCTCATCCTATCAATACGTGGAGGAACTGAAAGAAAAACTCCATAAGGGATGGACTCTGGCAAATCAAAACTTGAAAAAGGCCAGGAAAAGACATGCGGCTTACTACAACCGTAGGTCTAAAGAAAGATCTCTAGAGGTGGGAGATAAAGTCTTGTTGCTACTCCCAACAGGAAACAACAAACTGGAGATAGGTTGGCAAGGACCATTTCCCGTGGAAAGGGTGATATCCAGAACCAACTATCAAATCCGGATCCGGGGAAAGTCGAAGATTTTCCAAATCAATCTCTTGCGGAAATACGAAGAGAGACCCGGAGACAAGGCAGCTCACCTCATGGCAATGGCAGTTGCAGTGGAGACAGAAGTGGGAACCAGCGAGGGCAGGGAATATCCCTTGGAACACCAGGAAACCTATAGGGATGTGCAAGTGAACCCTGATCTGACCTCCCAGGAGAGGGAAAGGATAACCCAGGTTCTCAAGTCTCATAAGGAGATACTGACTGATAAACCTGGACGAACGAGGTTGGTTGAGTTCGAGATGACTTTGACCACACAGGAGCCTGTTCGCCAAAAGGTTTACCCAGTGCCATTCTCTAAAGAAAAGGCCCTGGAGGAGGAAATAAAAAAACTGCTGGAGGATGACATGATTGCACCATCCACATCCCCATACAATGCGGGGGTAGTTTTGTTACGCAAACCAAGTGGAGAACACAGGTTGTGTATAGATTACCGACTGCTGAACAGTCATACACAGTTTCAGGTGGAACCTTTGCCGAATCCAACTCAGTTATTCGCTAGGCTCCATAAGGCTCGGTACTTTTCAAAGGTGGATCTGAGTCGGGGGTACTATCAGATACCAGTCAAACCGGAGATTCGACCACTGTTAGCTTTCAGTACACCCAGTGGACACTACGAATTCAAGGTCATGCCCTTTGGACTCAGCAATGCACCTAGTGTGTTTACACGCATGATGAGGACTTTACTAGATCCGTTACAGGATCCGTCCATCATCTCATTCATGGATGATATTCTGATTTCCAGTGACAGCTTGGATGACCACTTACAATCCTTGGAGAGAGTGTTTAATAGACTCAAGGAAGCAGGGCTTACTGCTCGTCCAACCAAGTGCATGATTGGTTACCAGACTCTGGAATTTCTAGGTCACACCATCACTCCAGGACACATTGTCCCAGAAGAGAAGAACCTGGAGAAAATCAGAAATGCACCAAGGCCAAAAACGAAGAAGGATGTGCGATCTTTTCTCTCGTTGTGTGGGTTCTACCACAAATTTATCCCACATTTCACTGAACTGGGAGCTCCGTTGACGGAAACCTTGAAAAAGGGATTACCGGATCAAATCATTTGGACACCAGAATGTGAGAATGCCTATAGTCAGTTAAAGGAGGCCTTGGTCAGCAAACCTGTATTACAGCTCCCTGACCTTTCCAAACCATTTGTGTTGAGAACGGATGCAAGTGCGATTGGAATTGGAGCCGCTTTGTTACAGGAAGGAAAAGACGATGCTTCGGTTTTGAAACCTGTGGCATACGCAAGTAAGAAACTTCTACAGGCGGAGAGGAATTATTCAACCGTCGAGAGAGAATGCTTGTCCCTCGTATGGGCAGTGCAAAAATTTCAGCCATATTTGTATGGAGTTAAGTTTCGGGTCCAGTCAGATCATCAGCCCCTGATGTTCCTGGCTACTTCTCAGAAGCTCAACGCACATTTGATGCGGTGGTCGTTGTTACTTCAACCGTATAATTTCACAGTAGAGTACATTCCTGGGAAGGAGAATGTTGGAGCGGATTTCTTGTCAAGACACCCAGCTCCTGAAGAAGAGGAATGAATCATCTGGATTTAACTCATGGTGGAGAAGAGTGAGATGGACTACTCTCTTAAGAGGGGGCCTATGTCACGAGCGCCCTGAGTTAACCCAGATAATAATACCGACGTTTGCGTGGCGTATATTTTCTGGGCCACAACAGTCGTACTAACAGAGTAAACACAGCTGTACAGGTTACATCGTGTCAGCCCATATACACATTTGGTGGTGAGTGAGTAGGAATGGATACACAGAGTTGGCAGTTCATTAACAAGTAGAATCACATATATTGTCAGCTTAGGATATGGAATGGTTCCGTTTGTCATCTATACGGCCGGACATCAGACGAAAATGGCTGCTGGGATTGTCACCACGGAACAGAAGATTGACAAGTTTGTCAACATTTGAATGCAGATGGAAGCCGTGAGATCACAGGGGCAGATGTAAAACGGAAGTACCTAGTACGGAAAACAGTGCATCTGTCAATTCTTGGTTTCCGGCACATCAAGATGATTGGCAGCTTGGTATCGAAACTCTTTGTTGGGAGTATACAGAAACTAGCTGGCTTGTTTTGAGAATCTAGGCAATTACTGACAACTTTGACAGGATTTAAGCCAGGAAAATAGTTCTTGACAGGGGATGATTTGCCACTGTGCCACCTGTGTGGGGGAGTAAAGGATAACGTCACGTGGCCAACTTTGGTAGTTTGCGATATAAACTCGAGTTGAGATCAACTAGGGTGGACTTGAATAATGCTCTAGTTAGAGTGCCAGGGCACTGCAGCGCCTAGTGGAAATAATATCTACCGTGTGTTAATTAGTGACTTAATTTTACACGTGCCTATAATGGCAGATGTAGATATGATTGATAGGACTGCAGTAGTGACATTTAAGGTATAACCTATTATAATATATTCGTTATAATTAATATAGACTGTGGCCTTGTTAAACTATAGTGTGATGATTAGCACTGTTAGTGTTAGCTAGAATAGATTAGTGAAGTGTTGATAAGCTTTACTAATTGAGTAATGAGGGATAATTGGGATCTTCCCGTAGGTGTCCCTGGTGGGCGGGGTTCCGCATTCTGTTTGCTGATTTTTTCTTTGTCATAGCCTGATTCGGCTCTAGGTGGGTAGCTAATCTGCTCTGTGACTAAGTCTAGTTAGCTAAAGATCATTAAGCAAGGTGATAGGCTTACACTCAGCCGAAGGGATCAGTGACTAGTACTATCACCAGATGTGTTGTTTCTATCCTAGGTTCCCTACCAGATCCAAGGAAACTCTACAAGTTTTGGGAAAGAATTAAAAAACCCATTCTGAAGAACACCAGTTCAAGAGTCAATAAAGTTGCATACAGAAACGTAACTTACGCTAGAAGGAAATTGATTCATCAAAGAGAGTGATGCATACTGATGCACCACACAGCATCAGACAGTAGTAACGAACCGAGAACCGGCTAAGAGTACCTAGTGTTAGTACAGTAACAATTAACATTAGTAATTAGCACTTATGGACTGAATGGTTCGATGTGCAACGAGGATGATCTGTCGACTAACTAACTAACTAACTAACTGCGTACACACTACAAAAGACTTGTGCAGTTTGTTAAGGAACGTTAGGAACGGACATTGTGTAGAGTGCAACCGGTCCATGATTAACTGTTAATACCACCGGTGTCTATTTCGGATGTTCATGAAATTGGATTACCAGAGGTCTACAGAGGCAAAGCAGTATCCGGCAAGATGGTTTCGGCAACGGGTGAGAAGTACATGTTCTGACGTACCGTGCTGTGGTCTATCTTTGCTGGGATCAGCTGACTGGGTTGCTGTCTGAGAGTCAGAGTCTACACACTTTATAGAACACGTCACACATTTTCTTCACATACACGTCTCATATACGTTACACTTTTATTTTAATAAATTACTCTTTATTAATTTCTAGAAGCAAGAGTTGTTGAGTATGTTGCGTTGGGGAAGTATGAGAAGGGGGCATAGTACGACAGTGTGAGAGTGATAGGAAAAGGTGTCCATAGGCTGATGGAGTGTGTTGGACGGAAGCTGGTGGATTCTCCAGAATATTGAGAGGGAAAAAAAAATATTATAATGTGGGTGTCGGATCTCCTTCACTCCAGGGACGACACTTTAAAGGAGGACACGACAGGCAGTGCACTGCCCGGGCACTGCCCGGGCAAAATTTTGAGGTAAAAATCTACCCAAAGTATTTCAGGATCTTCGCCGGTGCTACGGAGGTCGTGCATTGAGCTGAGATTCTCCGGACTCAGGCTTGAGTTAGGAGTAGAACGGAGCACTTATGGGTTACACCCGTGTGTCGTGATGTTGATCCGTCGACTAAACTAAACTAAGGTGCATACTCTCTAGAGTCACATGTCATATGATGATCCGAAGAGAATACATTAAATATAGTTTGGAGGAAATACTTAAACCACACTGCCACTTTAATTATTGGACTGTCAATGTGGAGATCAGTTATCTCCACTGTAATCACAAATTCAAAATGAAATCTATCTGTAAAAAGAAAACTGCCATTCACTGCCAATATAGTACCTTGCGTTGTATGGCAGGGGGGGGGGTCTTTGAGCCTGAGGAATTAAGGCCGCCTGGCTAGTGCAGTCGCCGCGAACTATGCAGGTTAGGATTTTATTTTTGCCCCCGACAGAAAAAAAATCCCACACCTTACCGAGGATTTGAACCCGGGTCTCTTGAAGGAGAATCCGACGTTCTAACCACTCGGTCAGCCGCTCCTCGAAATCTATCTGTAAATAGTAATATTATTATATATTAACATCAAAGAAACAGTAAGAGTTGAGTAAGTAAGATTAAGATTAAGAAGCGTAAGACCAAGAGTAGCCATTTTATGTTCGTCCGGAACCTGATCCGAAACCGGAAATAATATTCTGGGACTGCGCAAAAGGATCCATTGGGTCCCCAAAAATGGTTATGAAACAACCCTGCATGCTTCCGACATCTTTCATTCATTCAAATATCACGAGACAATAACAATCGCCATCTTAGTTTCCGCAGAATAGGTCAGTCTAATATTCTGTGCATAGCAATTGGTTGAAATTACCTTTACCTTTCAAATAATTTCAATTATTTGGCATACGGTAAGTAATTTATTTTTTTCTGGCGCTGTTTATTTAAGAAGTCTAATATTAGATGGATTTCCTAATTCTACATACATTTTTTTACATATATTTGGAAAGTTTCATCGCTGAACTTGCTCAAATTGTTGTAGAAAAAAATATTTATGTGAACATGTTTCGATTTGTGAATGGAAGTCCAAAATGGCGGCTCTGCACATATCAATCGGACTGACAAGTATACTTTTTAACACTCAAAACATGCAGTAAAGTTAAAGAGAATACAAGGTTAAAGATTATTCATAATTTATCTGTATACTTTTACTATTTTTTTTATCATTTAACATGACAGAACATATTTTTGAAGTCAGTTTTGTTGGTTTTCAAATCCGTCTATGACCGATCTGAGACAATCTTGCACCGACCGGCACCACAATTTCTTTCAGAATTAACTATAAATGAGAAAATACTGCTAGATGAGTAGTTGTTTTAATCTGCAGCATTTGTCTTGTATTTTTGCATCTCTCATTATTGCTCATCAATGGTTGTGTTGGAGGTATTTTTCTACATGGACCCCATCATACTCAGAAAAGGAATTTTCACAGTGACATCATGCCTGATCATTTCTTAAGACTAAATTTTTAAATGTTATAGTTGCATTACTTTGATCATGTTTTTCAAATTGGGTATTTACTAATGAGTACCATCACAGCTATTTTCAAAATCCAGCGGTACCTCAATGAAGCCTGAATGTCAGTTCTAAGCGGAGATATTGAGTGTTCGTGAACTAGAACAAAGAAATACTCAAAAATCTGCTCACTGAGCTTCTTGATACTATAATAACATTTTGTTATTAAACGAGCACCTTAGCAACAATATATCACTTGCGATCAGGGTAGCGAGACCTAACTGCCAATGTCATATATAATGAGTAAATAATGAATAATTAATTGGCAACATTTTAATTGCTAATTAGGTCGGGGCATATCCTATCGAAAAAGGAAAGTAAACACTGGGTCCATAGCATCACTCATCATAATAAAATATACATTTTGCAAGACTTGTAAGCTAACATTAATAATACACAGGGTAAATAATGAATTGGTAATTAATTAGCGGCCATTGCTAACTGCTGATTAGATCACGACGCTTCATATCTTAATATAGATGACATGAGCAGTTAGGCCTCACTATGCCGATTGCAATGATGTATGTTGTTAAGATGTTCATTTAAAAACAAAAAAAGTTATAGTAGTATGAAGATAAAATGTAATCATTTCAGCTGTGACAGCTATTGGCGGCACCCCTTTTTGTCCCAATCAGAGTCTGATTGGGACAAAAAGGAGAGCCGCCAAGAGAACAGAATCCTGAAAATTTTGTTCAAGATTCGGACACTCATAATGTGAATATCTCCGCTTAGAGTTGACATACAGGTACAATTGAAGTACCGTTGAATTTGGCTTTTCAAGGTCTATCTCTCTATGATGGTCTCATGAGTAAATACCCAATTTGATAAACATGATATTGATACGAATCGGAATCAAGAGCAATTCAATTTCAATGACTGACTTTCGACAATTGCTAGGAATAAAATCTACCTTCGCCTAACAATTAAACCATAGATTATAATTAGATATGATATAGTTAAACGTGTATTTTATTACGTAAACGCTCAGAGCGATATAATATGTAGTGCCGGTTAGAAAATCTTGTAAACTGTTTGCAGAACGTCCATGTTACCTCTGGTTCTGGAGTTGTAGTTGCTAAACAAACACAACATGTCTGGCTTCCGGTTGCAGGGTACGTCACTTCTACACATCCTCCATTTACCTCAGTCAAGTGTTGGGGGGAGACGTAAAGTCGTAAAGATTATTATGAGTTTTTTCTAATGCTCTTTGCAAGTTGGTATTAATTTCTCTAAGGTTGTTCTTAGTACCATCAGTACTTCAATTTTAATTCACCGTGGTCTGCTAGACCGATAGATGGATGTATTTTTTAGTTTTGGGCCCGTAGGGCCCTCACTGTCCAGTGAGGGCCCTACGGGCCCAAAACTAAAAAAAACACTAAAAAATACATCCATCGATCGGTCTAGCAGACCACCGAACACTAAACCGGAAAATGATTGCCGGACCGATGCAAATGAGGCTCGAAGGGATTCTTCTTTGTTTGCGGTTGTTTGCGGTGAATTAAAATTGAAGTACCGTACCATCTATCATCCATCATGTGCCATGCCGGTAAGCGTGGGCGGTCATGTTCTGGCATCTCACTCGATCACCAGAGTCGTGGATCAGCTCCGTGTTTCTGTCTCGACCATGCCGCAAGGCCAAGCCATCCAGGTACTTGCTTCTAGGTCTTCCCCTTAGTCTGTTCCCCTCGATCTTACCAGTTGTCACCAAGTTCTCCAATCCATCTCTTCTCATAACATGCCCAAAAAATTGTGACTGTCTACGTCTAATGTCTCTAATCAGTTTACGATCTTCATTTGTTTCTTGAAGGTCTTGTTCATTGGGTTTTCTGGCTGTCCATGGTATTCTTTGCATTTTCCTCAGAAACCACATTTCTACAGCCATCAGATGTTTTTCAACCTGGCTGCTCATTGTCCAAGTTTCACATCCATATAAACGTACTGGTTCTATGTAGCACCTCAACACTCTTTTTCTCGTTTCAATTGACATCTTTTTATTGGTCAGTATGTTTTTCATCTTGCTAAAGGCTACTTTTGCCATGGCGATTCTTGTTCTAATCTTTTCAAGGCAACTCCCATCAGATGTTATTATTGTTCCGAGATCATTTTACCTATTCACTTGTTGAAGAATATTCCCATTTACTTGTATATTACATTGTGGTATTTCGTTCTTCATAGTGACGGCCATAATCTGTGTTTGTTTTACAATTTACTTCTAACCCTAGTTGTTCACTGTGTGCAACAACCGCATCTACTAAATGTTGCAGGTCCTGTTCATTGTCTGCAATCAAGACTGTATCATCTGCATATCTAATGTTATTGATGCATCGTCCCCCAATGTAGATTCCTTCCATATCTTCAATATTTATTTAATATAAGGTAATATTTATTTTTGGTACCATCACTCCATATTTTACATGGTCTTCCCCTTGTTTGTTCTGTAACTATTATATTTTTTTTCAATGTGGCTCGCTGTTGCATATTGTAGCAAGGCGTTCTTATGAGGTGGCCAAACCACTTAGTATGTTAGTATACAACTGAACGCTTTTTTAAACATCATCATTTCTAATTCTATCGCTATGGTTACTTCCGCAGCTCTTTTAAGGTATCTCATCTCTATTGTTATGATTTTACGCTCATTAGGTACAGTAAACGCCCATATTGTACATTGGTAGCATAATATCAGCCAAACAAAAATAGTTCTGATGCGATATAGGTATCTTTCTATGCGACAGAAGTGACGATAGTTATCACAGTACCTGATTTTGCCTTTGCACAAAGTGTGTTGATATGGGGAAGTAATACCAAGTGATTAAGGGAAATAGTCTTCTTTATGGGTATGTCATGAAAATGGGAAAGCTAGAGTACGTTTTCACAATGGGGAAACTGGAGGGGAAGAAAGCAAAGGGGAGGCCAAAATAGAAGAATCTGGACAGTTTGACATAATGGTATGGAGGAACGTCAGTATCAAATATGATTGGTAGCACCAACGTCACACGGCCTGATATATATGAAGAATAATTTCTTCATTATGGATTTGTTCTGGAGCATAAAGAATAATCAAACTCCAATACTATTATTATAATCCTGTGTACATGCTCATCTAATCTCATCTCATCTCATCATGTTCCTCTTGTACCTTGCGGTGTCGAGGTGAAGTATAAACTTCGTGAGAGTACCCGATTATGGGCTTCATATATCGATATTCCCATGGACTCTGCTATTCCCTCCGTCCAACGTTTACGTGGTCGGCCTCTTCCTCTGTTTCCATCTGGTCTGTACATCATTGCTTGTTGTGGTATACTGTTGACTGGTAACCTGCATGCTCATCATTTTCCATAAAATAGGCTAGTCATTATTCACTAACCTCGACTGCACCATAACTCGCCAACACTGTTTAAAACCCATACGTCGTGGATTAATTCACAATAAACTGTTAGATTCACACTGTCTAATCTTCATAGCCTCTCCCAGCCCTGTTCTGTCCTCTTGTTTACTATTCCAATACTATTGGTAAGACCTGTGTAATGTGATGTTCACAGATTAACTCCACCGTTAAAGCAATTACGCAATGTTTCATTGAATGGACACATAACTAATTGGCATGGTTGGTTAGCATACCTAAGTCTAAAAGTTGTAGTCTTTCCTTCAAGTATCGTGTCCAAAACCTGCTCTGTGGCTTGGGGAAGTAGCGAAACTGCTTTTCAAAATGACCCGATACACCGAGTCTAGGGTTCGCAATCAGCTGCAGTCGATTTGGAAGGCGACAGCTTTGCGTTGATTTGATGGTCTGAGTCGTCGGTCGTTCAGAAGGCAGTGGCAGACTAGTTAGATGGTAGATATCTATCCTTTACAGCACGTGGCAGTCAACCCTATCATTGTTTGGCTGATCGTTATTCCTGGAAAAGTTTACGTTCAGTAGTTTGCCAATGTTTTCTAAACGGCCGGCACCATATCATTTCACAAAAAAAAAAAAAAAACCAACGCAAGGCGATCTGCTGCAAAATTGCCCACAACCGTATTTCGAACGCGATATTCGGGATCACGAACTGCGACTGTAACCCCTTAGCCACTGAGTGGCAGACTACCGAATTAAAATTGCCCAGTAAATCACAAACAACCAATAAATGTTTGGGTTGGTTGCAACGTTCTGTACAGGACATGCTGTCACGGAAAAAAACTGCAGTTTAGTGATTCCTTGATAACTTACATGTTATAATACAAGGAAGGAGGAGGGTTAACCATTGTGTACGTCATTCTGAGAGGAGGAATAAAATTAACGATCATTGACCTACGAATATAAAAATAGGATCCAGGTGTTCGCCGAGTTCATTGCTTGACGATCTGACCGGACATGGGAAACGGTACGATCGCGCTGGGGGAAACTTCGACACCGGACAAACACAGCGGGAGACGGTGATCAGAGAATATATTTCTTTGAAGGGCAACCAGCGATGAACGGAGGAACAGCGTAACAACGGAGAGAAACGAACAACTAACCACTACGTGATTTCACCGCTGTTTGATGGGCAGGATACGGCAAATTTGATTGTAGATCAAACAATCAACGGAGGAGTGAACACTTGTTATAAATAGTAGCAACTGGGGTTTCTGGTTAGTGTGTGTTCCAAACTGGCTGAATGAGATATGCCTCCTGAGTGGGGAAAGAAATACACGTCCCTAAGGGTTGAAAGAACAGGGGATATTAGTGTGTTATTCGCTAGTGTATTTCGATTCCAGGAGGATAAGTGAATATATAAGGTATTAGAATCTTAGTGTAATAGTAGCATAGGGATATAGGTGTTTGTTCTTAACGTGTGAAATTGCATTCGTTTATCTAGTCGTGTAAACTTTAGTGCACTCAAAAATCGCATGTCCGTATGTTTTTCGGAGGCTTTTCAGTATGGCTAGAGAAGGACTCTCACATAAGAAAATTATATGAAGCAGACTCATATCACCAGATTACCTATCTTCTCCACAGGTTCCAATCCCCCTATTGAAATCAGAGAAGAGATGAAGGTTACTGCACTTGAGCAAATAAAGTACCTACTTAGAACCAACAAGAACATAGACATGGTTTAATATGAAGAAGTGATAACTTAACGTCAAATACAGAACACTGTATGCTCAAACGAATATACAACTAAAACCCTTAAAAGGAAAAGACGTTAACCTGTGGCAAGCAGGGATACTTAAAACTGCATGCAATTGCACTGTGCCGAAACATTAAACTTTATTAACAATAGACATGGTGTAGAACATTCATAGTAACTCTAGACAATGTTGGATAGTGGCGGTGTGTATTCAGAGGTGGATTATAATACCTTCCAAAACGGGAAATATATGAACTTCAGTGACTTACCAAATCGGATTATTTTCTGGTGATAAGACATTGAACAGTTGTTTTCTTCAAGAATTGGATTAAGTCCAGACTCAAGCAGGAGGAGATCATTCAGGGTGAGATCACTCCATTTCTGTGTGTGCTGTCCTGTGTTTTGGCCGACAGAAAAGGCGAGAAGAACTACGGCAAATACGAAGTCAACCGTCCTATCTTGCATTCACACTAGCAGACAATACCAACTACATACACAATCCATACATACACCAGACATAGTTTTTTTATTAATAAATCTTTTATTTATCGTTGAAAGGAACTGTTGTCTGTCAAAGTCTTGCTTAGGGCAAGAATTAGGGCTCGTCACTTGACAAAGTACGATCTTAATTATCCTATCTAAACAACACAAGGCTAACCGCCGATAAGATATTTCGTGCTATTTATTCGCGCACTGCACACATCATGAATCAATACACGCTTCGCGCAATCACAAGTTACAATATACAATGGATTACAACAGTGCAAGTAATCAATACATCAATACAATATAAGATATCAATGCACTCCAACTTACAAGTCACACAGACACGCACTCCATCTCAAGCTGTCAAACAGGCTAGCTTTCGCAACATGCATCAACTCTCAGCCGCTTTCACACGTCTGTCCCTGACGACCGTCCAGCTCAGTCTGACTGGACACAGCACACTCTCGAGTAGCGCTTGGGTTAGCACGCGTGACCCCTCACGGTTCACGCTGTGTGCTAGCTGCCTGCTTAGCATCGTTCAGCGCTTATCGCCTGTAGTGCTTATAATAGCCCAGCGCTACACTATCGAGCGCTGGCTGCCTGGCGCTAGTGAGGCCGCCGCATTATAACTGTAGGGCTTCTAATATCTCGGCGTTGCATTGTCGGGCGTTGGTGCAGACAACGCGTTCTATCCTCGGGTGAGACTCTGACATGTCGGAGTATGTGTTGAGGGAATAACCGAGAGAGTGAAAGAAATAGATATATGGAAGGGAAGACAGAAGGGAGGAGTGTAGACAGAAGTCAGTCAATAATCCCAACAGATAATAAGTTTGAAGATGTGCTTGTTGATTCCACATTCCTCCCGGGAAAACAAGTGACACATGCAACTAAATTAAACCGTGTTAATTACATTATGTATAAATGAATATCTGCCTCCGCCGCATGGGAAACAATAGCACCATCTCCCACACAACGTATACCGTTTAATTCCCTCTGTGACCACTTGCTTCTAGTTATGACTGACTATGTTCTGTGGAATACTCGCATTAACGAAAATGGAAATAGGCCACAGTGTCTGGGGTACTAAGATAAGTATAAAAATGTTGTCATTTTGATTTATTTGGTTGTTTCGGGATTTGAGGTTTAAAGATTGAGAACAACCCACTAATGGCAACGCTGATCATATTCTGGCACGAACCGTAAGTCTTGTCCACGTTAGATTGGAAGCACTAGATTCGAGTTTCGGTCTCGTTTGAGCTCATCAGTAGTGCATATCTCTAACTGGACCCGGGATTGAACTCCTGATCACTGACGTGAGAGGCGGGTGTGCAACTAACTAACTAGTCTGCCACTGCTTCACACGCCAGTGATCCGGAGTTTGATCCCAGGTCCAGTCAGGGATATGCACCACTGACAAGCTCAAACGAGAGCGAAACTCGAGTCCAGTTCTTCCAATCTGACGTGGACAATTTTTCATTGTTCTCATTTTGTTTTTCATCTTTCCATTCTTCCTATTCGGTTATTATGTCTTAATGTAATCACCGTAGTGCTTTCCCTGTGTTTATTAATTTGAAAGGAATTGTTGTCCATAGCAGGTAATACCTAATTCAGTATTCACCTGATATTTTCTATACTCTTCTCTCTATATTTACTCAATTTTCAGTTTAAAGGAAGTAATAATCACCCTTCAGTTCACCCCATAGATAAATTAAGCTAAGATCGAACGGAACATGAACTACCTTACAAAGGGCTTCGATTATTCGGCTGTGGGACTATAATCCAATAGGAATAGTCTTAAAGGAAGAAAATGAATACTGTCTAGCTTTCCTAAAAGACAATGAAATCCTCTTTAAGGGAAGTAATAAAATATTGTCTTATGGCTATAATGGGTTACTTTCCACGCATCATAATTCTATCTATCTATCTATCTATCTATCTATCTATCTATCTATCTATCTATCTATCTATCTATCTATCTATCTATCTATCTATCTGTCTGTCTGTCTGTCTGTCTGTCTGTCTGTCTGTCTGTCTGTCTGTCTGTCTGTCTGTCTGTCTGTCTGTCTGTCTGTCTGTCTGTCTGTCTGTCTGTCTGTCTGTCTGTCTGTCTGTCTGTCTGTCTGTCTGTCTGTCTGTCTGTCTGTCTGTCTGTCTGTCTGTCTGTCTGTCTGTCTGTCTGTCTGTCTGTCTGTCTGTCTGTCTGTCTGTCTGTCTGTCTGTCTGTCTGTCTGTCTGTCTGTCTGTCTGTCTGTCTGTCTGTCTGTCTGTCTGTCTGTCTGTCTGTCTGTCTGTCTGTCTGTCTGTCTGTCTGTCTGTCTGTCTGTCTGTCTGTCTGTCTGTCTGTCTGTCTGTCTGTCTGTCTGTCTGTCTGTCTGTCTGTCTGTCTGTCTGTCTGTCTGTCTGTCTGTCTGTCTGTCTGTCTGTCTGTCTGTCTGTCTGTCTGTCTGTCTGTCTGTCTGTCTGTCTGTCTGTCTGTCTGTCTGTCTGTCTGTCTGTCTGTCTGTCTGTCTGTCTGTCTGTCTGTCTGTCTGTCTGTCTGTCTGTCTGTCTGTCTGTCTGTCTGTCTGTCTGTCTGTCTGTCTGTCTGTCTGTCTGTCTGTCTGTCTGTCTGTCTGTCTGTCTGTCTGTCTGTCTGTCTGTCTGTCTGTCTGTCTGTCTGTCTGTCTGTCTGTCTGTCTGTCTGTCTGTCTGTCTGTCTGTCTGTCTGTCTGTCTGTCTGTCTGTCTGTCTGTCTGTCTGTCTGTCTGTCTGTCTGTCTGTCTGTCTGTCTGTCTGTCTGTCTGTCTGTCTGTCTGTCTGTCTGTCTGTCTGTCTGTCTGTCTGTCTGTCTGTCTGTCTGTCTGTCTGTCTGTCTGTCTGTCTGTCTGTCTGTCTGTCTGTCTGTCTGTCTGTCTGTCTGTCTGTCTGTCTGTCTGTCTGTCTGTCTGTCTGTCTGTCTGTCTGTCTGTCTGTCTGTCTGTCTGTCTGTCTGTCTGTCTGTCTGTCTGTCTGTCTGTCTGTCTGTCTGTCTGTCTGTCTGTCTGTCTGTCTGTCTGTCTGTCTGTCTGTCTGTCTGTCTGTCTGTCTGTCTGTCTGTCTGTCTGTCTGTCTGTCTGTCTGTCTGTCTGTCTGTCTGTCTGTCTGTCTGTCTGTCTGTCTGTCTGTCTGTCTGTCTGTCTGTCTGTCTGTCTGTCTGTCTGTCTGTCTGTCTGTCTGTCTGTCTGTCTGTCTGTCTGTCTGTCTGTCTGTCTGTCTGTCTGTCTGTCTGTCTGTCTGTCTGTCTGTCTGTCTGTCTGTCTGTCTGTCTGTCTGTCTGTCTGTCTGTCTGTCTGTCTGTCTGTCTGTCTGTCTGTCTGTCTGTCTGTCTGTCTGTCTGTCTGTCTGTCTGTCTGTCTGTCTGTCTGTCTGTCTGTCTGTCTGTCTGTCTGTCTGTCTGTCTGTCTGTCTGTCTGTCTGTCTGTCTGTCTGTCTGTCTGTCTGTCTGTCTGTCTGTCTGTCTGTCTGTCTGTCTGTCTGTCTGTCTGTCTGTCTGTCTGTCTGTCTGTCTGTCTGTCTGTCTGTCTGTCTGTCTGTCTGTCTGTCTGTCTGTCTGTCTGTCTGTCTGTCTGTCTGTCTGTCTGTCTGTCTGTCTGTCTGTCTGTCTGTCTGTCTGTCTGTCTGTCTGTCTGTCTGTCTGTCTGTCTGTATGCTTGTATGTGTGTTTGTGGAGGAATGTGTGAGCATAGTTTTATTTATGAATGAGCTTGTATGGAAGAGTGTGTGTGTGTGAGAGAGAGAGAGAGAGAGATAAATTGAGAGAGAGTGAGAGAATGAGAGAGAGAGAGAGAGAGAGAGAGAGAGAGAGAGAGAGAGAGAGAGAGAGAGAGAGAGAGAGAGAGAGAGAGAGAGAGAGAGAGTATATTTGAAAGAATCTGTGTTAGTGTGTTTGTGAGTGGGACGTGTATGTGTGAGGGAGTGTGTGTTGGTGTTTTATTGTGTGGATGTGTGATTATGAGTCTTTGAGTAAAAGATGTATGTATGTATATATGAATGTATGTATGTATGTCGGTATGTATGTGTTTATGCACGCGCGCGCGCGCGTGTGTGTGTGTGTGTGCGTGCGTGCGTGTGTGCGTGCGTGCTTGCCGACTTGCCTTTCTGAAAACATGGTAATATGAATAGTTTATTTTTACAGCGTTCTTTTCACAATGTAATTATTCTATTTTTCTATGTCAATGTAACATGCACAATTTATAAATGATGTGCGAAAGATGAGTGGCTGAAGGGCCGGATGTAAGATTGGCCTACGCGTCTAATTTGTGAAAATAAAATTTGTTTGTTCGTTCGTTCATTCCTACTGTCTGTCTGTCTATCTATCTACCAACACCCTCACCTCTGTCTGTCTGCCTGCCTGCCTGCCTGTTTAGAAAGATGGAATGTCATTTATCACTGCGTCTGTAAATCCCCCGATGCTGATAATTCTGTTATCATTTTGTAATGAAAAAGTTGATCCCAAAAGAGCGTGTCTCCATGGAGATACAAAACTGTGTGGGTGTCATGTGTGTTCTGTTAGATAAGTTCATGAACTGCCTGTGTGTGTTGTTGGCCTGTCGAGACTGCTGTCTGTTCCACTTGTCACAGTTGACAGTGAGTAGTATTTTATGTGATATTCACTGGCACAGGAACGGAGCATTATGGAGTTATCCTTTGCATTGAAGTTGGAACCTGGCGACTAACATTAAAACATACCGATGGCCGGTTTATTTCTCCAAAGTTTGCTTCTTCTTTCATTTTTATCATTAAGCGCCGTGGGGTGGAACAGTTCATGTTCTTTAGTTTAAAAAAAAAAAGTTTTAGTCGTTGGATCAACATCACGGCACACGGTTTAACCCACAAGTGCTCCGTTTTCCTCCTAACTCAAACCTGAGTCTGGAGAAACTCAGCTCAATGCACGAACTCCGTTGCATCGGCGAGGATCCTGAAATACTTTGGGTAGATTTTTAACTCGAAATTTTGCCCGGGCAGCGCCGTTAGGCTACTCTTTTTCGATTTCCAACTGCCAAGGGATTTTTTACGTGCGCAACAATACACACGGGCGTCCGATCTCACTACCCAGAGACCAGGGGAAATTTTATTACTGGAAGTCCAGGTGGATTTTTTAAAATAAATCCCGGTCCTCACCGGGGCCTGAACCCGGGACCTTCAGCACTCGAGGCGGACACCATACCTCGAGACCACTCAGCCCCCTTGTGTGTGTATGTTCATGTTCTAGTTGCACTGGATATAATTATCAACTGCTTCCAGATAAAAAAAAAAAAAAAAAAAAAAAAAAAAAAAAAAAAAAAAAAACAACAACAACAACAACAACAACAACAACAACAACAACAACAACAACAACAACATCTTGAGCATTTAGTTATCATCATCAAGCATCTTGCTAATTGACGTGTGCGATCCATACACACATACATAACAATACATGCTTCATCACATCTTACGATCTCCGTCGGCATGGATCAATTCATGTGTTCACTATTTTCAGTGCCATGATTCAAGACTGTCAAGAATCATCTCTCTTTGTCTTCCTCTATCTCCCCTTGTACAGATGTTTCCGGTTGTCACAATATGTTCCAGTTTTCGTTATATCATAATATGGCAATATATGTATCTGCATCTGTCTGATGTTTGTAATACAATTGTCTCTGTTACTTTGATTCCCACAAAATGTCCCGATTGTTCATTTATGTTGTCCAAAAGATTTTCAGCATTCTTCTATAAACCCACGTCTCCAAAGCTACCATGGATTTTTATTTCGCTTTATTTAATAATTGTCCAGGATTCGCAGCAATATGTTAGAATAGGTTCTATGTAACACGCAAGAATTCTTTATCTAACTTCCAATGATAAGGACTAATTGCATAATAAGGTCTTAATCTGATAGAATACAGGTTTTTGCTTGTCCTATTCTGTTTTTTCAAATCTGTGACTAGATATTTGAGCATTTAGTACAAAGGGTTTGCTAGACAGGTTTGATAAACATGTCGTTGGTTTGTCCTTGTTTAAAAGGACAAGTAGGTGACGTAGTGAGTAAATAAAGAGACGATAATTTTTTTTAAAAAGTTTATGCTTAATAGAACACGATCATCACCACCACCACCACCACCACCACCACCACCACCACCACCACCACCACCACCACCACCACCACCACCACCACCACCACCACCACCACCACCACCACCACCACCGCCGCCGCCGCCGCCGTCGCCACAACCACCACCACCACCACCACCACCACCACCACCACCACCACCACCACCACCACCACCACCACCACCACCACCACCATCATCATCATCATCCTCATATCATCATCATCATCATCATCATCATCATCATCATCATCATCATCATCATCATCATCATCATCCTCATATCATCATCATCTTCCATTTTTACAACGAAGAGTCATTGGTGAGGAATCTATATCTATAAAAGACGATGTATGTATGTATGTCCGTTCTTTATGCGTTCGCGAACGGTCCATCCGATTGAGATGAAATTTTCTACATGTTTTCTTTTCATTCCCGTGCAGCCAACTGTCATAGTTTGTTAGTGTACAATCAGCTATTTACTTACTAAAATTTAATATTTAAATTTACATTATCATTTCTATATAGCGAGGGGACTTAACTTAAGAAAAGTTATTTCAAGGGGCATAACTTTTAATAACATTGCTATATATTTTATATATAGATTGTTGCATTGTTTTCAAAGATTTATAAACTCTTTGTCTACAGTTATTTACAGGCATATGAGTTATAATAAATAATGATATAATCTTTAAGGCATTTTCAAAGTTTTCATAAAAATAATGCATCTATTTAAATAGTGAAAATTTTCTAACTCATCTTTATATGTTTAAAGAAGTTATCTACAGTCATGTAGGTGATTAAAAACAGTTTTCATTAAAAATAATGGATGGTGTGTGGAAGGACATTCTTAAGTTACTTTTTTTTGTTATATGAATTTAATGAGAAGCCGCGCCGGGTCAGATAGATAGACAGACAGACAGATAGTCGGGAACGGGAGCTTATATGACTACTTATATGAATTAAATGAGATGCTCCCCACCAGGGACTGGGTGAAGCCGGGCCGGGTCAGACAGACAGATAGGCAGACAGACAGATAGTCGGGAACGGGAACGGGAGCTTATATGACTACTTATATGAATTAAATGAGATGCTCCCCACCAGGAGCTGGGCCGGGTCAGACAGACAGATAGACAGACAGACAGACAGATCCCCGGGTCAGCTAGTAGTTGATAAATGCATCTATTCCAGCAGATCGTTAACTGATTAGAGACATTAGACGTAGACAGTCAACATTTTTTGGACATGTTATGAGAAGAAATAAATTGGAGAACTAGTTGACAACTGGCAAGATTGAAGGGAAGAGACCAAGAGGAAGACCGAGAAGTAAATACCTGAATGGCCTGGCCACGTGGCATGGTCAAGACAGAAACACGGAGCTGATCCACGACTCTGGTGATCGAGTGAGATGGCAAAACATGACCGCCCACGCTTATCGGCATGGCACATGATGGATGGATCGATTGCAGCATGGGTTACAAAGGTGAAGGTACATAGCATCCATTTTAGTGCGTGCTTGTTTCTTTCTAGTTCTGTTCCACTTAGGCCAACATCATCCGACTTCGATGATTTATTTTCTGAATTCCCTCTCCCATAAGCAGATTACCTTTATTTTTCCTGGCATATGGGTTCTGCGTTCCCCTATTTTCTGTTGCGGTTTGTTGCCCTTGCCTTTGTTCTTACAAGAACTTCCACAAGGAAGTAGTGGTTTGGCATTCGGTGTTTCCTCCACATAGATTGATTTCCTTCCAGAGTTTATGGGCTCCATCATCCCATCAGAGCAAGAAGACGCTGTAGAAGAAAATGGATTGACGTCATCAAAGACTGTGTACAATTACACGGAATGACACTATCTAGTGCCACCCATCGAGCGCTAAAATGTCAACTATTCTTCCCCACGACGCTTGACGGAGAAAATGGAAGATGATGATGATAATGATGTTGATGAGGATGATGGTGCTGATCATGATGTTAATGATGTTGATGATGATATTGATATCTTTTTCATCCCATCAAGCATATACTATTACAAAATAAAAATTATCCTTTCTTTATTTGCTCCTTAAGTCATCTATTTGTCTTTTTAAACAAAGATTAACGACAGGTCTAACAAGCCTTTAGGGAACTAATTTGTCATAGTACCTAATGCTAAGAAATTTAAATATCTAGGTACCTCGTTGCCTGGTATAAGTGGACTGGTATTTATTGAATTGTATATCTGTCGAAATTTAAGATCAACTCTTCAAATTAGAGAATAATATTGTTCAATAATTAGGCCGTAGCCTGTTTTGCGGGGCGATTATTATCAATGAGAAAACCCGAGAATAGTATAGCCAGAGCGGGCGTTGTCTGGAATCTACAGGGCGCAAGAAACAGAGTGAGACCTAAAGACGCACGATGAAGAGAAGTATAAACAAACATAAACAATACTAGAAAAGGAAATGGACGAATCTGCATGGGGGAGTTGTTGTTGTTGTTGCTTGCTACCCAAACCTTGTCTGTTCATCGCACTCTGTTTATATAGTGGTTACTTATGAAGCTGATCTTCTAAGGGTATGAGGGCTTGAGATCAGGACCTTAACCTCAATGGGGGATACAAGTGAAAAACGAAACAGAAAAAAAAAAAATTAAATAAATAAATAAATAATTGCTGCTGCTCGTTACAAAGCTTCTGCTCCTCGATGAAGTTATTAAATTTGCCTAGCGTTTGATGTGGAGCGGACCCCATTATTGATTTGACAAAAGCGTGGCTTCTTCATTTTCAGCTGTATCAATGGGCGATCATTAGTGGAGGCATGTGTTCAGTCAATGCTTATGAACGTCGTGTCTTTGATGTCACTAGAAGCTCCCTAGTTGCTCTCCTTTTACATCGTGTACAGAGAGGAGAGTTGGTGTAATGCTAAAAGACTCCGAGTATATGACATCCATTACAAACGCGAAGCATAAGTGAAAACAAAAATGCAACATAACAGGAGAGTAGAAGATCAGCTTCATAAGTAAACACTATAAAAAACAAAGCAAGCTGCAGGGACAAGGTTTCATCATCATCATCATCATCATCATCATCATCATCATCATCATCATCATCATCATCATCATCATCATCATCATCATCATCAGACGACGACGACGGCGACGGCGGCAGTAGCAGCAACAGCAGCAGCAGCAGCAGCAGCAACAACAACAACAACAACAACAACAACAACAATAGCAGCAGCAGCAGCGACAACAACAATCAGAACACAGAACGAATACAGAAACGACACTTCAGTAACTACATTACGGCAAGATTATAATACTCATACATTTAACAAGCAGAAATGTCATATCCCATAGTTAACTCGTCATATGCACAGAAATGAAGCGGGCACGTTAGCAAATCTGCGACTGGAGCTAAACTGATAATGTCATGAGAGCGGTCGGACAAGGCTTCGGCACCAGCGTTCGTCATCTGGCTAAGTGAGGGACAGACTGGCCACCTGTTCTAGCGTGCACTCACCCATACAAGATGCGATTGTCGCTTTGCATCACAAACCCAAAACAGATTCCTGCTTCTGGACATAATGTTAACATTTCCAAAGAATTTGTTTATTGATTAACAAAAGCGACGTTATTGCACTGAGGACACGCCATTTAAGTGCCTGTCTCTTCCACACAACATGGAAGTGTATGGATGCTAGCTACCCGCCTCTCTCTTTAGTTAGATATACATGACTGCAATCGACACGTAACTCTAGTTCCAGTTTTTGTGTTATGTTTCTCCAGTCTAGCCATTGTTGTATTGTTTACTGTATCATTACACAGAATATTTCTATGATCTTGCACTACTGATGATCTGCACATTTGAAACTAGCCTAGTATAATGGACCTAGAAGTCAATCAATTTGACGTTTTGAAGCTGTGTCTAATGTGGCAAGAAACTACGAAACGGACTTCTCTACACAACAACGATGCCACAGATCAGACCAGACCTCAAGCGGTCGTCCTGCTCGTCGCCCATGCCGGGACAGACGACTAGCAGACGTTGATCACTGATGAGGAAGAAATGTAATTATTATGTGCTACTCAGATGGGGTGGCTGCCGTCTTAGGTTTAGGAATGAGCTTAAGAGGGCTACGGAGCAAGTCTTCTAATATTATCGAGTGCCTTTGAATAATATTGCAGTTTCCTATTGCTTCTTAATTTCTCCGCCACCAAGTTGTTTAATGTGATGATATTGAGCGCCATCAGGGCCAAGGTGATAGTATCTTCTTCTTCTATTTATTGTCCATATCGTCCGGCTTTTGTGATCATGTCTGTCCACAACTCTGTGTCCCGTGTTCTGCTAATAATTTCTTATACTGATTTCTTCCATGCCATGACGTCGACATGTCTAGCATCTTCTCTCTTGGTCTCCCCATGCCTCTCTTAGCCTCCAACATTCCCGTTGTCACGACACACTCCAACTTTCCCCTTCTCATGACTTACCAAAGAATGTGGACTGTCTTCATCTGATGCGGGTAACCTGCTCGTATTTCAATATATCTGCACTGCTCTTTCTATGCGTATACGATGTTCTCATAATTCTTTTCATAAACCAACATCTCCGCAGCGTTCACATAATTCTTAACTGGTCTGCTAATTGTCCATGATTTGCGTCCGTACATCAGGATTGTCTCAACATAGCTCTTAGGAACTTTGTTTCTCATCTAGATTGATAAAGATAAAATGCAGAGCATATTCTTCATCTTGTAGCCTTTCATTTGCGTTGTTCTGTATTTAACTTCTTGAATACATATTTCATCAGCGTTTATTAAAGTACCGAAACACAGAGAATCTCTTTACGAGACAATGGCTGCGGTAACAGCATATCATGTATAACCAAGACTTCTTTTTATTGCGTACGTAATGCCAGCTGCGGAAATCAAACAACATGTATCTAATACCGCATTTCTGATCATCTGCGCGTAGTTCTATTTTATCTGTCTGTTTGAGCACCATATCTGACTGTTTGAGCACAATACCTGTTTGAGCACCATACCTGACTATTTGAGCACCATACCTGACTGTTTGAGCACCATACCTGACTGTTTGAGCACCATACCTGACTGTTTGAGCACCATACCTGACCGTTTGAGCACCATACCTGACTGAGAGTTCTTCATATTCTTCCTCTTCTGTATACAGCCCAAGTGGTGTAGTGGTTAGTATTCTTGTCTACCAAGACAGAACAATGGCAGCATTATTTTATCACAGTCTAATACAAATGAGTACCAGTCAATTATAAAAATTTTCTGGTATTTGCTGGAAGTAGCCGAATATATTCCAGTGTGGGTGGACAAGAGAATTAATAAGTCTTCAGGAATCAGCTGAAACGATATAAAATGTCCTCCTCGTCGATTGCTCAACAACTGATAAATTATGCCCATAATGCGAACAAATAAAATGCCTTTAGTATACTGTATTCGACGAACAATAAACGATTGCTGAAATATAACAAGGCGATAGCAATTAGGCGGTTCCAGCCGGTTTCTGGGAATTGCCTGGTAAGAAAAGTCGAAGAGAAAGAGAACTACCCATCCTACACCAATGATGTCGCTGTCTAACCTGGAATATGTGAAGGACTCACATTTCCATCTTCAACCTTTTTATACAGTACGTTAACAAATGAGATTTTGATCTTGCAATGAGGTGTCCAAAAGATGAAAATAGGCGGAATGCTATTTATGAGATGTGCTTCAGGGCAAGTGTGCATGTTAATGACACCGTTGTATGGTAGTGGAGGTTATGAGGAGATGACCACAACGCCACGTTTGATGGGAAACATGAGGAGATGACCACAACGCCACGTTTGATGGGAAACATGAGGAGATGCCACAACGCCATGTTTGTTGGGAAACATGAGAAGATGACCACAACGCCACATTTGATGGGAAACATGAGGAGATGACCACAACGCCACGTTTGATAGGAAACATGAGGAGATGACCACAACGCCACGTTTGATAGGAAACATGAGGAGATGACCATAACGGCACGTTTGATAGGAAACATGAGGAGATGACCATAACGGCACGTTTGATGGGAAACATGAGGAGATAACCACAACGCCACGTTTGATGGGAAACATGAGGAGATAACCACAACGCAACGTTTGATGGGAAATATGAGGAGATGACTACAAACGCCACGCTTGATGGGAAACATGAGGAGATGACCATAACGGCACGTTTGATAGGAAACATGAGGAGATGACCACAACGCCACGTTTGATGGGAAACATGAGGAGATGACCACAACGCCACTGTTTGATTGGGAAACATGAGGAAATGACCACAACGCCATGTGTGATGGGAAACATCAGGAGATGACCACATCGGTATGTGCAGGCGTAAAATGTCAGAACTTGACCACATCGGTATGGGCAGGCGTATAACAATAGGAGATGACCACAACGCCATGTCGAGACTTAAAACAACAGTATTGATCACAATGTTGTGTCTGGTGGAAAACATCAAGAGATCATCACACTGTTATAGTCTGGTGAAATTAATCAAGAGATGATCACAATTTATGTCTGGTGGAATTAATCAAGAGATGATCACAATTTTATGTCTAGTGGAATTAATCAAGAAATGATCACAATGTTATGTCTGGTGGAAAACATCAAGAGATGATCCACTGTTATGTCTGGTGGAATTAATCAAGAGATGATCACAATTTTATGTCTGGTGGAATTAATCAAGAGATGATCACAATTTTATGTCTGGTGGAATTAATCAAGAAATGATCACAATGTTATGTCTGGGTTGTTCTTTGCTTGGGGCACACTCTTAACGTTTTTTAAAAAAGTCGTCTTCTCTGGGATGACATTTTCACGTTCAGCTTTTGTATAACTCCAACGTCTTCGGATGTAGAGATAAAGTACAGTATACAGTTTGTAACACGTTTCCTTCTTTCTTGGACATCCCCACTCATGTCATATTTTCAGAATATTAAGGGGCTTGGCGTGTTCACCAAGACCCCTCCTAGACAAATTACTATTTTGCTTCATCTCATGTCATTAATAAACGTATACATTATTATTTAAGCTAAAGGACAATCGATGCAAGCTCGTTAATATGTGTACAATATGTTGCAAGCAAACGTGCATCATTCTACAAATTCTACTTATGTTCAAAGAGTTTTATCTAGTTCTTATTGCAGATTTGGAAGCAATTAAGTTATTTCCAAGTAAACAATTATTGCTTTAAAATTGAGATTTTAGAACCTATAGAACCAACATTTGTAAAAGAGAAGATTGCCTCCCTTATACTAAATAAAATCGTTTTTAGCACCCTTGCCCACCACGACAGCAGTTCGGTTTCAATTTCCTACAGCGGCAAAGTTACTTTTTTCGACCAGGACAACTCTGGGGCCGACCCAGCCTAGTTAAGATAAGTACCCAAAGTTGTCTAGAATTTTCTGGAAATTATGTGGAAGGGAAATGTGATGAGGTAAGTAAACTGGCCACCAGATCTCCTTGTGGACCTAGATGGCCTCCGTGGCGTAGAAGTTACACCGTCTGCCTCGAGCTCCGAAGGAAGTTGGCTTGTTACCGGACACCGGTTCATGGCTGCCTATTTTCAGGGAGACTCTTGTAGAGCTGTTCCGTGCCATGACATAAGACAGTCAAGCATTGTCTCTCCTTTGTGTATGATTACTGCTTATATTACTCTAGAAAGATGTTGTGTGTCACTGCACCATTGAAAGTCAAAACTGTATTCACGCCCGGAAGAACTGTGCTGCATCTCATCTGTGTACATATCGACATGCTAGAAAGTGTCATCCCGTGCTTCTACACTGCACAACCAGGCATGGTCTTTGATGCATCCCGTGCTTCTACACTGCACTGCAGGCATGGTCATAATGCATCCCGTAATAAGATTCATTCATTCACTAGCACAGTGGTTCTCAACCGGTGGGGAATTCCCCCCTAGGGGGGAATTTCAGGGTTTCCATGGGGAATTAAAATTATTTCAAGATCGCATTAATACAAGAACCAGTTACGTGATATTGTTTTTCCCTCTAAATGTTACGGTTCTGTACTTCTCGCCCTAATGAAGTTCGTTTTAAAACGTAAGTAGACCCGCAATTCACGTTTTATGTAGATGTCTAGACTTGTTCTAGTATGTGTTATTAAATTTAGCTTCCATTTTTATGTATACTCTGTAAGGGTGGAAAGGGGGGGGGATTTATAGGGAGGAAATTCGAAAGGGGGGGGGGAATGACATTATGAACATATAGTAAAGGGAGGCATTGGCTAAAAAAGGTTGAGAACCACTGCACTAGCATGTCCTTTGCAGAACCTCGCTCCCATAACAACCCCCCTAAAAACCTCTAGATAACAAGCATGATGTCCCACAAAATAAGATACTGGTGGGAATTTCATTCCCTGAGAACCGGCTCAACAAAGCTCTCAAGAGCTTGATTTCTCATCTTGATTAACAAAGATAAAATAGATAAAATGCAGAGACTTTTCTTCTTCTTCTTCTTCTTCTTCTTCTTCTTCTTCTTCTTCTTCTTCTTCTTCTTCTTCTTCTTCTTCTTCTTCTTCTTCTTCTTCTTCTTCTTCTTCTTCTTCTTCTTCTTCTCCTTCTCCTCCTCCTCCTCCTCCTCCTCCTCCTCTTCCTCCTCCTTCTTCTTCTTCTTCTTCTTCTTCTTCTTCTTCTTCTTCTTCTTCTTCTTCTTCTTCTTCTTCTTCTTCTTCTTCTTCTTCTTCTTCTTCTTCTTCTTCTTCTTCTTCTTCTTCTTCTTCTTCTTCTTCTTCTTCTTCTTCTTCTTCTTCTTCTTCTTCTTCTTTCGTTCGCTTGAAAATTGTCTATAACTGCAATGTCTCTTGTATGAATCTAACAGTCTTTTTTTAGTTTACTCAGCGGTCCATATAGTTTAACTTCCACTGTTGTCTCTCTAGGCCAGAAGGTTCGCCTGGATATGTTGTAGTTTGGGCAGTCCTGGAGATTGTGCTCTGCTGTCTGCGACGCCAAACCACATGTGCACATGGCTGAGTCACCAATCTTGAATTTTGTATACATGTGGTTGCGTAATCTATTGTGTCCTGTTCTGAGGCGCAGAACAATGACCTGTTCTGGTCTGTCCATAACGTGGTAGTCTCCTTGAGTAGGATTTGGTGGCCTTCTAACTGATTCGATCATTCTTTTTTTTTTTTGGTGGAATGTAATGGACACACCACGCTGTTAAAAACTGCGTTAGCTTTGGGCTATTCTGTATTTATCTTCCTTAATACATATTCCATCAACGTTTATTTAAGTACTAAAACACAGAGGATCTCTTTACAAAGACAATGGCAACGGTCACATCACATCATGTAGCACTAGGACTTCTATTTATTACGCCACGCCAGCTGCGGGTATGAAATCAACATCTATATAATATCGATCCTCGCAGCTTGCGATTTCGGATCATCTGCACGTAGGTCTATCTTATCTGACTGTTTGTCAACAAATCTGACCGTTTGACCACCATATCTGACTGTTTGAGCAACATATCCGACTATTAGAGCAATATATCTGACTGTTTGAGCAACATATCTGACTATTAGAGCAATATATCTGACTGTTTGAGCAACATATCTGACTATTAGAGCAATATGTCTGACTGTTTGAGCAACATATCTGACTGAGAGTTCTTCACATTCTTCCCCTTCAGTATACAGCCAAAATGGCGTAGTGGTTAGTATGCTTGCCTACCAAGACAGAACAGAGACAGGATTATTTTGTCCGACCAAGAGAGCCTGGGTTCGACACGGTCTAATACAAATGAGTACCAGTTAATTAAAAAAAATTTTCTAGGATTTGCAGGGAGTAGCCGAACATATTCCAATGTGGGTGGAAAAGAGAATTTAGTAGTCTTTATGAATCATTAAAAAGGTTACAGAACGTCATCCTCGTCGATTTCTCAACAAATCATAAACTATGGCTATAATGTGAACACAGAAAAAGTGTTTATTATACTACATTCGACGAACATGGTGTCAAATCTTAGTCAGATATGACTGAGCTACCGTAATGACAGCAGATGGTACTACCTGCCTTCTGTTAGCGTCAAAATATGGAGAAATGTGGGTGCAACTGCGGTGAAGCTGAGAAAATGTAAGCAATACAAAATGACACAAATTAGTGCAGCTTTAAATAACAGATTTACGACACATACAGGACGTTGCGGCGATTAGCCTTCATCAGCAAACAAACACATTCACAAACACAACATATAGTCAAAGAGATCTCATGTGACTACATCAAAAGGTGACGACAGAACGAGAAGAACAAAATGATGAAAAAAGTAAAGCAATGAAGAGAAAATGAGAATTGAAAAAAATGTTCATACTTACCTCACAGTTCCGATCTGAGAGTAACTCAGAATATCTCCGATGTATTCTTTTTATACCCAACCGACGGAGTGAGATGGAGGATGATGACGGGGTGATAGGTGTTACGTTTCAGTGACCACATTGAAAGAAGGGGGGGATGGATGCAGGAGGGCAGGACGGCAACCTGTCTGGTAGGGGTATGCCATATGACGAGCACGCCAAAAGAAGATACAGAAAAAGGAAAAAGGGATTTTGCATAAGGATTCACCAAAAGGGATGATGAATAAGAAAACCAAGGGAGACACGAGACGTCATAGGGCAACAAAGAAACAGACGTTGTGAAGCCGTGTTACCAAGCGGTTGTGTTTTCCAAATGTGTCAAGTGGATATCTGGATGCAATGATACGATGATCTGCAAGTGAACCACAGGACGAGGAATTTGTTGATAAGAAGCCATAGATGGAAGGACTGGGAACAGAAACCTAGACAAATTCTGAACGACGGAACTGTGGAATGGAAAATTAGACGTTAAGGTGAACACGACAGAATAGGGAAGATCATTAGTAGATATTGTAAATAGATACCTACCATGCATCAAGGGCGATCTATGTTCTACATGAATGTAATCTTATCATTCTACAACGCACAAATAAAAATTGTGTGGAAACGTTCACTGAGCTACGTGATTTTATTTCCTGTTACCAGGTGAGTTCAGTATTACGAGTTACAATGCTTTCATATGTGTGATTTACTATAAGGCAAAGTGGGGACCAGTTATTGGCGATCAAATGGATAATTGTCAACATAATTCCCGCCAAATTACATATCGTTGTGTATACAACCAAGAGGATTGCACATTGTAAGAGATAAATTGCACGCCAGGATCCAGTATAACACACAGCGCAACACTAAGATACACAAGAACGCAAAAAACAATCCACGTTAGCAGTTTGAAATATGTAGAAAAACGTCAAGAGTTGTAAAGATGCTATATTTTGTGAATCGCTCGTAACTGAAGGTAAAAGTTTAATATCAATATTTTTCATTACTATTGGACACCAAGAACATTTGTTGAGGACAGTACAACAACACCAGCAAATCGCTCAACCACCTACGCTTCCCGTCACCATACTTATCAGGGAAATCAGGACTTTACATACACTATCTTGCACCAGGACGTATTTGTATCGGAACCTACTCTACTGTACTGACACCAGGACATTTAAACACTGTTACACATTACGACACAGCATGCATAGCTGAAGGTCTACGATTATACACCACCACCGATCAAGCCGACTCCAGAATTCGGTGACAAGCGCTAAGCTTTGGGTTTTGAG
The DNA here is from genome assembly GCA_014155875.1 of Cepaea nemoralis. Lineage (NCBI taxonomy): Eukaryota > Metazoa > Mollusca > Gastropoda > Stylommatophora > Helicidae > Cepaea > Cepaea nemoralis. Next base: position 125,406 of record JACEFZ010002037.1, read on the forward strand.
TGTAATGTAAGTACACTATCGTTAAAGACAGGAACAACGTTCGAGCGCTGCTTCAATCTTCAGTCTACACTCATCATAGTTTATAAAAAAAATCGACACACCACCTATTAATTAACCTAAGGATACGAAATACTCAAAAACATTCAACATGGCCAGTATAAATTTTCATTGTTGATTGTTGTTACATTTGTGTTTCAATTAGGTGCTAACTAGTTAACGATAAAAAAGTACTCTAAAAAGTACTGGAGAGTTTTGGTCATAGACCATAACTTTAGGAAGGGAAAATCCCAACTGCACCTCCCCGCGGTAGAGGATGGAAACACACCACGGTGTGGCTAACACAGCTCTGGGGACCGAGTATCCACCGGAATAAGTGGACAACTCTGCAGCTGAGCAGAGCAGGGCACTCACTTGTCCTGACATGTCGGAAATGGCTGTCAAAGGCAGAGTTAAAAGACCACCGTGTGAATGTGGAAGGCAAGGGGAAACCACCACATTATCTTCCCAAGATTTCATGGCGACACACATTTCAGAAATAGTGAACGACGTTAATGGCTGTCTTAGGACATCCTCGTCCGGTAGGGACAGTCATGAGCCACAGGTGACACCAGACCGTCATCCAGCTACTGATGGCAAAACTAAAACAATAACTAAACTAAATAAATTTAGAGTAGGAACGTGGAATGTTAGGACATTAAATGAGCTAGGAAAGTTAAACAATGTTCTAAGAGAAATGGAAAACATGAAAATGAATATACTAGGCATAAGTGAGATGAGATGGAAGGGATCTGGCAAAATTATAACCGACAAACACACAATAATTTATTCTGGAGGGGACACACATGAAAAAGGTGTAGGAATAATATTTGATGAAAATACAGCCAAATCTATGACTGGATACTGGTGCATTTCAGATAGAGTTATAATGGTCAAAATCAAAGGCAAACCAATAGATATAAATATTATACAAGTATATGCACCAACAACAAACAATAGTGATGAAGATATACAAAACTTTTACGATGAAGTTGAAATGGCAATAGCCCAAATTGGATCACAAGAAATAAAAATAATACTGGGGGATTTTAATGCAAAAGTAGGAAAGGGAAAAATAGAGGATATAGTGGGGAATTACGGTTTAGGTACAAGAAATGAAAGAGGAGAGAAACTAATAGAATGGGCAAATATTAATGATATGATAATTGGAAACACATGGTTTAAACACCATAAAAGACGACTATACACATGGAAAAGCCCTGATATGAAAATACGCAACCAAATTGACTACATACTTATTAATAAAAGATTTAGAAATGCATTAATTAATGTAAAGACAATGCCTGGTGCTGACGGTAACAGTGATCATGTACCACTATGTGGACAAATAAAAGTAAGATTAAAGAGAGGGGAAAAATGGTTAAAAACTTGAGACTTAATAAAGAGGTTCTGAAAGTAGATAAAAAAATTCAAGAACAATACAGAGTGACTGTGAAAAATAGGTACAATGCAATAGCTAAAATACAGAGTATAGATGAACAATGGGAAATGTTAAGGGACTCAATTCATCAAACTAGCAAAGAAATATTACCGGAGAGAAGCCACAAAGCTAAGAAAAAATGGACGAATGAAGAAATCTTAAGGTTGATGGACAAAAGGAAACAGAATAAAAATGACAAACAAGAGTATGCTAAGATAAATAAAGAAATAAGAGATAAATGTGTGAAGGCAAAAGAAAGTTGGTTAAATGAGCAATGCAGAAAAATTGAATTAAATTCCATTAAAGATCAAAAAAGTATGTACAGACAAATCAGCGAGCTCACAGGAAGAAAAATAAGAATAAATACAGGGTGTTTGAAATCAAAAACAGGACAGACTTTATTGGAGGAAGGTGCTATAATGAAGAGGTGGAATGAGTATATAAGAGAATTATATAATAAAGAAAGGGAAGAATTAACAGAAGAAAGTAACCTAGAAGGCCCACCTATTCTAAAAGAAGAAGTCGCTGATGCTATGAAACATATGCAGAAAGGAAAAACAGCTGGGCCAGATGAAATCACAACAGAAGAATTAGAAGTGTTGGGAGAATTTGGAGTAGATATATTAACCAAAATGTTGAATGATATTTACAGTAGTGGATATTTACCCAGTGATATGCTGAAATCTGTATTTATAGCTATACCAAAAAGACCAGGAGCAATTGATTGTGAAGATTTTCGTACAATTAACCGCATAAACCATGTCACTAAGCTTCTACTCGGAATTATAATGAGAAGAACAAGAAAGAAAATAAAAATGGAAATTAGTGAAGAACAGTATGGTTTTATGGAAGGAAAGGGTACAAACAATGCAATATATATATTACGAACACTAATAGAAAGATCAATAGAGAAACAAAGAGACATATATTTATGCTTCATAGATTATACTAAGGCATTTGATAAAGTAAAACATGATGAGCTGATTAAAATGTTGGAAGATATCAACATTGATGGGAAAGATTTAAGAATAATAAAGAATATATACTGGAACCAAGTAGCAGCAATTAAAATGGGAAATAAAGAGGGTAGTTACGAACAGATAAAGCTAGGAGTACGACAGGGGTGTGTCTTGTCACCCGATCTCTTCTCCCTGTATAGCGAAGTAATAATGAGAGAGATCAAAGAGAAGCCAGGAATACTAATCGGAGGATATAATATAAACAATATACTCTATGCAGATGACACAGTATTGGTAGCGGATAATGCAACAGACCTACAACAATTGTTGGACAGTGTAGTAACAGAGAGTGCACAGAAAGAACTGTCCTTGAATATCAAGAAAACAATAACAATGGTGATATCAAAGAAAATGGGGACGCCAAAATGTGACATAGAAATAGAAGGTGAAATTCTCAACCAAGTGGATAATTTTAAATACCTAGGGGCACTTATAACATCAGATGGAAGATGTACAAATGAGATTAAGAGCAGAATATGGCAGGCAAAGACAGCATTTCAGAAAATGAAGAGTATCTTATGCAATAAGGTCGCTATCAATGAATGTAAGAAAGAGAGTACTAAAATGCTATATAGAACCAGTTTTGCTGTATGGCAGCGAATCTTGGAATGTAAATGAACAAATTAGGAAGAACTTAGAAGCAACAGAGATGTGGTTTTTAAGACGAATGTTGCGAATTCCTTGGACTGCCAGAGTAACTAACAACGATTGCCTGAAAGAGGCTAATAAACTAGAACACTATATACAACAATAAGAAAGAGACAAACAATTTCTTTGGTCATGTGATGAGAAGAGAGGCATTGGAGAACATCGTGACAACTGGAAAGATCGAGGGGAAGAGAGGCAGAGGCAGACCAAGAGAAATGATGCTGGACGGACTGAGACGGTGGCATGGAGGAATATCATCAGCGAGTTGATCCAGAACACCAAAGACCGAGATCTGTGGAGAGCCATGAACGCCTACGCCAGCCGGCACGGCACTTGATGATGATGATGAGTTAACGATGATTAAGTTAACTCTAAATTTAACGATAAAGTAACAGAGTGGGCTGTTGGAAGGCCCTTCTTTAGCATAGTTAAGATCACTTACGTACTTAAGAAGGCGTTTAATACTTGCATTTGCCAGGTTGTCACGAAGCTTATTTGTGGCAGTCTCACTAAGTGCTGGTATCGTAGAAACGTTACAGTAGTGTTACAGTAGTGTTATATGTTGCTTAATTGAGGTTCACTAGTCAATAATATTTTTTTTTCTGTCTTTTATGAATGCGAATATGTATTTACGTGGAGTGTCACTCGTCGGCTGTTAACTGTCTAGTGTTATTATATTCTTTATACTGAATATATTTTTAATACTATTTTCTGTTGTTTACATAAAATAACAGTTAGGATAATGTTATAGCTATAAGTTGCCTAATTTCTTTTTTGTTCGAGTTTACATTGTTATTGAGTTTATATTTTGAATATTTTCTCCAACATTTCTACTTGTCTATATTGTATACTCTATCAGCATCCCCAGTCAGTCAACCACTGTAGCCACAGCCTTCCACCACCGCCCATGCCTGTACCAAGTCCCAAGTACCGCCAGCATATTAAAATAGACATCCTCTTTGACTCTGTCGTTGTAGACCTAGCGTATAGCAATGAACATAGTTGCAGCTAGTAAGCTTGAGAGCATCTTATGTTACTAGCCGCTTTGTTCCATTTGACCAAATCATTACGCTTCAACTGCCACAGCTTCTGTTGTATCTTACTAATTTTTAAATTAATTTTTAATTGTAAAGTTAATATAATTGTTCTGCAATATTACCAATGTCTTCCTATCTATGGTTCAATTAATTATCCTTAACTTTATGAATCACTTAATCCATCAATTCATTGCATCAATAAATAACAATCAATTACTTAGAATTGTTAATGTTTTGAACACAAAATGAATCCATGCAAACAACAAGTGCATAGCCTTAATATCTATGAACGCTATATGATATCACTTTTAAGTGCTGAATCCTACTGTACCGAATTCTGCAGCCGAGCATGCTGCTTACACTTCATACGACTTATCACATGATTCCTCGTCCACTAACAGCCATTCGATAACCAAGTTATAGTCTCCAATTGTCAAAGACAACATCTTAACCTCCACTTTTATTTCTGGGTGCAATGCTGACTGCTATCTTACAGCTATGTCCAAATCATTATATTAATACCATGAAAGTGATGTCTCTCTTGTTACCTACATTAGTGTCTTTGCTATCATCATTAACTCTCTTACTTTAACTTTTAAGCACCACCTATTATATTAGTGACTCACTCAATAGGAAAATCTTCCCACTAGTTTGACCATATTTTCTGCAAATCTATCTACAAACTGTATTCATGTTGACTTATTGCTTTCCTTCCTATTCTACAGAGATTCGTATACGGTGCTACTAATCCTTACCTCAGAGATTGTACCCTACTCTTGGTATCATATGGTATAACACTCAGATCCAGAAAATCACAGACCTTCGGTCAGCCCACACTGTACATCTTTACTGGATATCTTGTCTCTGTGTACCCTTGATGGCTTATCTGAAAGTATACTTGCTTAGAAAGAAAAAAAAAAACAAACTAGCAATATTGAATACTACACTCAACTAATTCTATAGCATGCAAGAAATGATGATGTTAATTCAAATAATTTCTGCATGCCACAAACTCAACTTGAAACAAGAAAGAAAGAAAAAGGAAATATACAACAAAAGATAACACACCAAACAACACATCGGTTAGTAACCGGAAAGCTTGATGTCATGCTGTAATACAACAACTTAATTGTTACATGTCATTATCATTGTTATCATGCATCAATTCCAACAATCAAACTTAGTATAATACCACTTAGTATAATTACAGTAATGTTATATTATACATGATAAAATCAAGTGTCATACATACAAAATGATAATGTGAAAGATGAAAATACACAGAAAATATGGAATGGCATGTTACAGGACATGCGTGCACTCAACTCTCTCTCTCTCTCTCTCTCTCGCTCTCTCTCTCTTTATTACACAGACACACACACACACTCATTAACTCTCTCTCTCTCTCTCTCTCTCTCTCTCTCTCTCTCTCTCTCTCTCTCTCTCTCTCTCTCTCTCTCTCATATTCCCCAATTCTCTCACACACTCAACAGTGATGTACATGTGTTCATGTTATAAATTATAACATCAATTGGCATTCAAAATGGTAATATGAACATGAGAATACACAACATATATGGAATAGCATGTTACATGATATGCGTGCGCTTAAATCTCTCTCTCTCTCTCTCTCTCTGTCTTTGTCTCTCTCTCTCTCTCTCTCTTCTCACCAACACACACGCATAGACACTCACAAACAATGCACGCACACATACACACATTAACAAATCCATTCTTCCACTGTCTCTCTCTCGCTCGCTCACTCCCTCTCTCTCTCTCTCTGTCTGTCTTTCTGTCTGTCCGTCTCTCTCTCCCCCCTCTCTCTCGCAATCACTATTTCACCCATTAAGTCACTCTCTCCATCTTTCATTTACTCAATATCACACTCTCTTTCACTCTCACTCACACATATACAGACACACACCCTCTCGCTATCAAATACACACTCCCACGCATACACTCGAAAGCATACACACATGCACACACGAGCATACACATAATACACACACGCAAATACAAACATATCCCCGCACACACATACACACATCCACACCCATATACACATACTTACACACACACATACAGACTCACTCGCATACACTGCATGCATGCACACATACACACAAACATGCACATACATACACGAACATACACACATATACAAACACACACATACATATAAAAACACGCACACATGTACGCACACATAAACACACACATAATCATACTTACACACACAAGCACCCATACAAGCACACATTTACACACACTTACACATATACACCCACACGCACATTCAGACGTGCACACACATACACCCACATACACACACATAAACACACGCATACACACGTACGGACACACGTACACACCAACCCATCCACCCACACACTTACTCACACATACACGCTGCCTCACATAATCTCACCCTCTCACTTACTCATTTACTCTCTAAACCACACTAACTCACTCTCTTACTCACACAGACAAGTACACAGATACAAGGAGAATCATTATATACTGCACACCGTGACATATTTGCCAATTCTGCACAACCAGAGCTGGTTATAGGAGCGAGCGCCAAATTTCAGAAAAACAATGGTAAGTTTAAGAAATTTAAGAATAGAAATAGAAGTGGTCCATGCAAGTACTCCAATAAAGAGGGAGACAGACCTAGAAAAGGTCACTTCACACTTTGTCAGTACTGCAAACTTTCTCATGGATCGCTTGAGATGTGGGATGAACATCCAGGGTATCCAGATTACTTGAGTGACATCACATCCAAGAAAAGAAGTAAGTATGACTCCTACAAGAGGAGTATTAAGTGTTTTTCTTGTAGGGCGTATGGACATACCAGTAGGTCTTGTCCCATGAAGAATACCTGAAAAGAGGCAAGTACCGCATATGTGTTATCTAGTAGTAGTGATTCTGATGACTTAGAGGACACATAAGCAGCTATTATAGAGTCATACAACAACAGAACTGGTAAGAAAGGTCATGACAATGATGATGACCTCACATCAGCCCACAAGAGGCATATACATGAAGTGAATGCGGCATGCACTCGTAAAGGTACGCTGGTGATCCACCAAGCATGGGGTAATGGTTCACCAACAACGTGTTTTAGAGACACAGGATCTGATATTACGGGTGTTAGTCACAAACTGATAAACGAAAATGATTACACAGGTAAGAGTATTGAATGCAGAACATTTGGAGGTACAATGGAAACATACAAGACTGCATGGGTCAATAAAAAATGCCCATACTATAAAGGTAAGGTTTGTGCAACAGTATTGCCAAACCCATGTGATGGGTTGATAATTGGTAACATCCCTAATGTCAATGATTACGTTCAAACTATAGAACACAAACCGGATGTGGCACTCACAGGAACCCAAGTCCATGAAAATACACAACTATTACAAGTTCCGCCAACTGTGAACATGAACGGCGGAGCACACATAAAGAGAATAAGAGTTAAACACAATGGTTACAAATAACATATACTATCCACCAAACAATGGAAATGGAATATAGTAACCATATTTATTGCCCAGATTTTGATTTGGCTTAAAACAACACAATTACAGGTTACATTTGTCGTCACGAACATATACTCACAAGCAAAGAGGTACGTTGATGACATTGCGAATATGTACACACGTGTTAAGAAACAGATTGCAAATATAGTCCCACGAATAAAAATACATATAATATATATTCACTCACAAGTCAATAAATTTGCGCAAAAGTCATTGTTCGATATACATTGATCTTTATTTATTCTATCTATTTGACTTATGTCTTGTGCAGATATACTAAACATAGCTTATTCTCACTACTTACACGAGCGAAAACTATAACAGCATTCAAATCAATAAAGTTGAAAGGTACAGATATTGGCATGCATACAGTAAAGAAACACTATAAGTATGTAAGAAAGAAAAAAAAAGGAATAAAAATGGAAAGAATGAGTGAGAGAATGAATAAAAATGTTAAATAAGTAAATCATTACATATTTCACTACAGACACATTAGGGTCTTAGGTCTTATTACTTAGTTATGCCAGATGTCACTGATATCTATACTTTTCAGAGATGTTCACACTATCTCATAGTTCTACAATTCATCTTGGAAAATATTTCGGTTCTCTATTCTGCAATTAATTGTGTTAACTATATCCTTATTAGAGAACATTAATAATTATATGAATATTATTTGATTTAAATATTTATTCTTGTTGAATCATAATGGTATATTATATTTCTTGTTTATTTCATAGAAGTCTTGAATCTTGAATACTATATTTATGATCTGCGAAATTCTAGTGTGGCGAAGTGGTCAAGCCGTTTGAATCGTGCTTCCAAGGTTGTGGGTTCGATTCCGGGCCGCACCCTTCGGTTTACGAGTTAAATGTTTCGGAGACTCCTGTGGGTCGTCGCTAAAAGCTACGGAGTTCGTGCTTTGTGCGACGCTTTCCGCGCTGCGGAAAGAGACCGGGCCATATGGGATAAAACCCGGTGCAATGAAGTCGACCCTGTCGACTTTTAAGCGAATTTATCCTTAAGGATCTTCTTAGTCGACTGTAAATAGAATGATCTGCTTCACAGTTGTTCTCTTGTAATTTTAATGTTTATCTGTGTTATTCATAGAGTGTTAGAAAATTTAATATATATATATGTACGGATTGCACCTAATTAAATAACAATGTGTATAACAATAATCAATTGTGCAATTATTATTATTATTACAAGTATATAGTTTGGTCGGATAGATACATATGTCGATTTGTCGTTTTTGGCAGGGTGACATAATGCAGCTACCAAGTGAAGGACTTTGGAGTTCATGTTGAACTATATGTCACTATGAACTAATCGGACGACATATTTCTTAATGTGCAGATATCCGAATGAACACATTCCCAAGTATTTAGTTAGAGACATTATGTGTTTGACAATAAAATTATCTGAATATTATAGTATATATAAATATGTGTGTATATATAATATATAATTAGCTATTAAAACAGTTAACTGTGTTATATTAATTAGTATCATATTAGTTAAATTTGTAATCAATGGTTCATTAGTTAACAGTTAATAATTGAATTTAGGATTGATTAATAGTTTCTGAGATATCCACACTTGATGATAAGGGAAAATATCTCTAAAGTATCTCTGTGCATAAGGAAAAGCAATGGCGTCTACCTTACCTACAGACATTTGTTGAAAAACAAGTAAAATATTCATGAGCATCGACAACGTTCAACAGCAACTGATATGGATGCGTGGTACCCCATTACTGCCATCCTCCGCAACTCCGGGTAGTACCTAGAGTGAGGACACTTGTCCATTTGGACAAGGTAGGAACTAATGAAAATTAGTTGGACCGACCTACCCATGGGTCGGGGCCACACGACGTCCAACGGGGGTTTGGCCAGGTGGGCGTGCCCGTCATATAACTTTATTTATTTTGAGGGTGGGTAACGGGAACCATAAGGTTTTATTCAGCTATCGTTATAACGTATGTTGTAGTAAGGCTATGAGGCATAATAACAGATTGTGTGTATATATATATATATATATATATATATATATATATAAATATATATATATATATATATATATATATATATATATATATATATATATATATATATACATACATACATACATACATACATACATACATGCATGCATGCATGCATGCATGTATGCATGCATACATACATACATACATACATACATACATACATACATACATACATACATACATATGATACATACATATAAAATGATTTTATCATTTTTGTCGGGGGGGGGGGGGGGGGGGGACATAATGCCATATGACGAGCAGACCAAAAGAAGATACAGAAAAAGGGGAAAGGGATTTTGCATAAGGATTCACCAAAAGGGATGATGAACAAGAAATCCAAGGGAGACACGAGACGTCATAGGACAACAAAGAAACAGACGTTGTGAAGCCGTGTTACCAAGCGTTGTGTTGTGTTTTCCAAATTCTGTGTCAAGTGGATATCTGGATGCAATGATACGATGATCTGCAAGTAAACCACAGGACGAGGAATTTGTTGATAAGAAGCCATAAGATGGAAGGACTGGGAACAGAAACCTAGGCGAATTCTGAACGACGGAACTATGGAATGGAAAATTAGAAGTCAATCTGAACAGGACAGAGTAGGGAAGATCATTAGTAGATATTGTAAATAGATATCGACCCTGCATCAAGGGCGATCTATGTTCTACATGAATTGAATCATATCATTCTATAACGCACAATTAAAAATGTGTGGAAACGTTCACTGAGCTACGTGATTTTATTTCCTGTTACCAGGTGAGTTCAGTATTACGAGTTACAATGCTTTCATATGTGTGATTCACTATAAGGCAGGGTATCTGAGCAATCTCAGTGGAGTCCACGTTTGAAGCACAAACTATCGTCTGTCAAGACGGCAAGGTGCCAATGAATTCGACGAACAATACACGTTTGCTGAAATATAATGAGGCGATAGCAATTGGGGATCCAGCCGGTTTCTAGAAATTGCCTGGACAGGAAAGTCTAAGTGGAAGAGAACTTCCCAGTCTACATCAATGATGTGGCTTCCTGACCTGGAAAATGTGAAGGACTCACATTTCTACTCCAGCGACGGGGACTACCTTTTTATACCGTACATTTGCAAGCGAGATTCTGGATCTTGCAATGAGGTCCATCAGATGAAAAAAGACGGAATGCACGTTATGAGAGTACAGACCAGATGGAAAAAGGGGAAGAGACCGACCACGTAAACGTTGGATAGAGGGAATAGCAGAGTCCATGGTAATATCGATACGTGAAGCCCATACTCGGGCACTCTTACGATGTTAATATTTCACCTCAACACCGCAAGGTACAAAAGGAACATGATGAGATGAGATGAGATGAGATGAGATGAGTACGTTATGAGGTGTGCTTAAGGACAAACGTGCATGATAATGACACCATTATATGATGGTGCAGGTCACGAGGAGATGACCATAATGCCATGTGCAGATGGGAAAAATCAGGATATGACCATATCAGTATGTGCATGCGTAAAACATCAGAACATGACCACATCGGTATGTTCTGACTTAACACATTAGGAGATGACCACAACACCATGCCGAGACTTAAAACACGAGTAGATGATCACAATATTAATTATGTCTGGTGGAAAACATCAAGAGATGATCACAATGTTATGTCTGGGTTGTTCTTTGCTTGGGGCACACTCTGTACGTATTTTTTTAAAAGTCGTCTTCTCTGGGATGACATTTTCACGTTCAGCTTTTGTATAACTCCAACTTCTTCGGATGCAGAGATAAAGTACAGTATACAGTTTGTAACATGTTTCCTTCTTTCTTGGACATCCCCACTCATATTTTCAGAACATTAAGGGGCTTGGCGTGTTCACCAAGACCCCTCCTAGACAAATTACATAAACATCAACCAGGCTAAGAAACGTATACATTATGTTTTCAGCTACAGGGCAATCGATGCAAGCTCGTTAATATTTATACAATATGTTGCAAGCAGACGTGCAGTATTCTACAAATTCTACTTATGTTCAAAGAGTTTTATCTAGATTCATATCGCAGATTTGGAAAAAATTAAGTTATTTCTAACTAAACAATTTTTGCTTTAAAAATTGAGAATTTCAGACTCTATAGAACCAATCATCTATAAAGAGAAGATTGCCTCCCTTATACTAAATAAAATCGATTTTAGCACCCTTGTCCATCACGACAGCGGTTCGGTTTCAATTTCCAACAGCGTCAAAGATACTTTTTTTCGATCAGGACAACTCATGGGGACGACCTAGCCTAGTTAAAATTAGTACCCCAAGTTGTCTATAATTTTATGGAATTGTGTGGGAGGGAAATGTAATGAGGAAAGTAAACTGGGCACCAGATCTCCTTGTGGACCTAGATGTCCTCCGTGGCGAAGAAGTTAAAACCGTCTGCCTGGAGCTCCGAAGGAAGTTGGCTTGTTACCGGACACCGGTTCATGGCTGCCAATTTCAGGGAGACTCTTGTAGAGGCGTTCCGTGCCATGACATAAGACAGTCAAGCATTGTCTCTCTTTTGTGCATGAATTACTGCTTATATTACTCTAGAAAGATGCTGTACCATTGAAAGTCAAAACTGTATCCGGCTAAACATAGCTCTTAAGAGCTTAAGAAGCTGTGTTTCTCGTCTTGATTAACAAAGATAGAATGCAAAGAATTTTCTTCATCTTGTTAATAACTGCCTTTGCTTTGGGCTATTCTGTATTTATCTTCCTTAATACATATTCCGTCAGCGTTTATTTAAGTACCAAGACACAGATGATCTCTTTACAAAGACAATGGCAACGGTCACATCACATCGTGGATCACTACATAATCTTTGTATTACGCCATGCCAGCTGCGGGAATCAAACCAATATGTATCTAATATCGATCCTCGCAGTTTGCGATTTCCTATCATCTGCCGTAGTTCTCGTTATGTGATTGTTTGAACAACATATCTAGCTGTTTGAGCAGCATATCTGACTGTCTGAGCAACATATCTGACTATTAGAGCAATATATCTGACTGTTTGAGCAACATATCTGACTATTAGAGCAATATATCTGACTGTTTGAGCAACATATATGACTATTAGAGAAATATATCTGACTGTTTGAGCAACATATCTGACTATTAGAGCAATATATCTGACTGTTTGAGCAACATATCTGACTATTAGAGAAATATATCTGACTGTTTGAGCAACATATCTGACTATTAGAGCAATATATCTGACTGTTTGAGCAACATATCTGACTATTAGAGCAATATATCTGACTGTTTGAGCAACATATGTGACTGAGAGTTCTTCACATTCTTCCCCTTCAGTATACAGCCAAAATGGCGTAGTGGTTAGTAGGCTTGCCTACCAAGACAGAACAGAGGCAGGATTATTTTGTCAGACTAAGAGGGCCTGGGTTCGACACGGTCTAATACAAATGAGTACCAGTTAATTAAAAAAAAAAACATTTTCTGGGATTTGCTGGGAGTAGCTGAACATATTCCAGGGCGGGTGGAAAAGAGAATTAATTAGTCTTCATGAATCAGTTAAAAGGCTATAGAATGTCATCCTCGTCGATTTCTCAACAAATCATAAACTATGGCTATAATGTGAACACAGAAAAAGCCATTATTATACTGTATTCGACGAACATGGTGTCAGATCTTAGTCAGATATGACTGAGCTACCGTAATGACAGCAGATGGTACTACCTGCCTTCTGTTAGCGCCAAAATATGAATAAAATTTGGTGCAACTGCAGTAAAGCTGGAAAATGTAAACAATATAAAATGACACAAATTAGTGCAGCTTTACATACAGATTTACGAAACACTACAGGACGTTGCGGCGATTAACCTTCATCAGCAAACAAACACATTCACAAACACAACATATAGTCAAGGAGATCTTCCTGTGACTACATCAAAAGGTGACGACAGGACGAGAAGAACAAAAGGATGAAAAAATTAAAGCAATGAAGAGAAAATGAGAATTGAAAAAAAATGTTCATACTTACCTCATAGTTCCGATCTGTGAGTAACTCAGAATATCTCCGATGTATTCTTTTTATACCCAACCGACGGAGTGAGATGGAGGATGATGACGGGGTGATAGGTGTTACGGTTCAGCAAACGTGTATTGTTCGTCGAATTCATTGGCACCTTGCCGTCTTGACAGACGATAGTCTGTGCTTCCAAAGTGGACACCGGACACCGGTTCATGGCTGCCAATTTCAGAACTAACTTCCTCCGTAGGAGACAAGAAAGATGGCTGCAGCCACCATGGTGGAATGGAGAGGTCGAGAAGGTGTGGCTGGGAAAGAGGCAGGCTGTCAAAGACTGGCAAAAGGCCAGAAAGGCTAACATGCCACAGGTTGAGTTGGCGAACCTGAAGACTGAGGTCGTTAGGACGACGACTTTATTCAAATCCTGCGCCAAACAGGCCAAGGCCGACAAATGGGACGAGTTCTGCAGGAAGGTGTGCTCCGAGCAATCTCTTATGACATTCTGGCGCCTCCACAAGAGCATGAACGGTGCTGCACAACGTAGGGGTATTCCAGACTTTCAAGGCACAGACCTCGCATGGAAAAAGTCGGATGCGGATAAAGGTAAGGCCCTTCTTGCACGCTACATAGAACCGACTGACCAGAAAGACGAGCCCGCCAGACAGAGGACCACAACAACCCTCTCTCAGTTGTGCGAGGGGGTCGGGACAGACGAAGAATGGACAATCACAGTTGACATATTGCGTGCGATGCTCAAGAAATCACCTAACACCGCCCCAGGCCCAGACGGCATCCGATATGGTGACCTAATGGTGATATCAGATGATGACATGGAAGAACTGGCCAGAGAATTCAACACCAGTATCCAGAGGGGTCAGGTCAAAGAAGAATGGCTACACAGCTACTTGCTGCCGCTGCCAAAACCGAACAAAGACCACTCCAAGATAAGCGGCTACAGAATCATTACGATGCAGAATACTGTTGGCAAGCTACTGGAGAAAATTGTAGCACACAGACTTGCTTGGGACTTGGAACAGCTCGGCTGCTTCCCGCCCACACTTGGAGGATACAGACGCAACAAAGAGTCATGGCTGAATGCGGCGGTCTTCTGCTCAAGATGTTTACGAAGGATTTCAGGTCAGAGAAGAGACATGTGCGGCCGCCATAGACTTAGAGGACGCATATAACAGAGTATCTTTCGAGCACTTGATGCAAACCCTCCTCAGACTGAAAGTGCACCCTCACCTTGTACGATGGATAGCTGCAGTTCTACTCCAAAGGAAGGTGGTGCTAAGATGCGGGAGTTGGTCTTCTGAGCCGATAACGATATGTCCAGGATTGCCGCAGGGTTCACCACTGTCACCAGTACTATTCAACGTGTATACGGTGCCGATCACTGAACAACAGTTGGATGGGAGGGGTAGGACTCTATCATTCGTTGACGATATCCTCGTGTATCGACAGGGTCGAGATAGACAGGCGGTTGCCAACCATATGCAGGGCGAACTAGATCGAATTTCCTCATGGTGTGCTGATGCCGACGCCCTTGTCAACCCTGCAAAGGCAACGGTTACATGGTTCTCACTAAACAACCATATTGTGAAAACAGACCTGCCGGCAGTAAGAATGGATGGGAGCATTCTGAGTAGAACCCAGTCAATGACATATCTTGGCGTGAGGCTTGATCGTAGCCTGTCCTTCAGAGATCATGTCGATTATGTCATAACGAAGGCTCGAAAAGGTTTGGCAGCAATGAGAGTCATGGCGACTGCCAATATCGAGCAAAGACTGCTATTACTTCTGTTCCAAGGACTTGTGCTTTCACGCATCGAGTATGCCCTGGCCATCCTCACTGTCAGCCCTACACAGATTGGAAGACTTGAAAAGGTACAAAACGAAGCCATGCGCATCATTTTGGGCTGCACGAGAGACACCAGCTGTGTAGCAATGAGATACCTCCTTGACTTCCCGACAATGGAACACAGGATCAAGATCTGGAGAGCTCGTGTATACTTAAAAATAAGTGCAGATGAGCAGCACCCTCTGCATGACGCTGTATTCAGAGAAAAGGGTGACAGGCTAAAGAGGGGCAAATCATGGATGGGTCGGGCGGAAGATGTCGTCGGACAGGTCTGCAGTCTTACCAGTATCAACCCCGGCAAGGAATGGGTGCCGGTGCCTCCAGCTTTTAAGTGTACCTTCTCCTGCATTATCACACTCGACAGACGGTGCAGAGAGCAGAACCCTGCCGCTGTCAATGCAGAGGTTAACGCGCTCATCTATGATCACTCAGATAGCCCCGAAGTGCTCATCTATACAGATGGATCTGTTGTAAAGCAGCAGAGAAGTGCGTGGGCATTTACAGCCCGTTCAGCGGGCCGAACCGTTCAAGAATCCAGTGGTGCCCACTCTATGACCACGAGCAGCATGACGATGGAGGTGATGGCAGTTACACAGGCTTTCATATGGTTGGAATCACAGCATTATACCAACGTGTGTGTACTAAGTGATTCAATGAGCATGATTCAGAAGGTCGAAGCTGGATCTGTACGTAGACAGTGGACTGAGTCGCTGCGGAAGTCTGCTTGTCCGCAAAGTCACCTTCATCTTCGTCCCGGGACATGCGGGAGTCGAGGGAAATGAACGAGCTGATAAATTGGCTGGCTCTGCACCCCCTGTAGATGGCCAGCCCATGGATCGTGCGGATGTTATTAACGCCCTTAAAGATATGGCGAGAACAGAGGATTTTGACGCCAGTGATTCCACATCGCTCTCCAGGATGAAAGACCTGGGAGTAAGAATCGGCACAGCCAGACGCGAGAGGTACATCGGGAAAACAAAGCGCCTCGTCAACCAACACAGAACTGGCACTATTAGCCACCGGACGCTGATGCATATGCTGGGGGGAGGATCTGAGCACCTATGGACATGTCCGGAGTGCAACGAAGATACCCCAACTGATAACTGATAACTGAAACTGATAACGGTTCAGTGATCACATGAAAAAAGGGGGGGGGATGGAGGCAGGAGGGCAGGATGGCAACTTGTCTGGTAGGGGTATCTGAGCAATCTCAGTGGAGTCCACTTTGGAAGCACAGACTATCGTCCTGTCAAGACGGCAAGGTGCCAATGAATTCGACGAACAATACACGTTTGCTGAACGAACGAACGAACGAACGAACAGACTTTATTTTCAAAGGATAACAAATTGGGCACGCAGGCCCCGTCTTACATTCGGCCCTTCCAATCACTCATCTTTCTTTCATGAACAGTGCATAGGAAAAAAACA
This sequence comes from Cepaea nemoralis, assembly GCA_014155875.1. NCBI lineage: Eukaryota > Metazoa > Mollusca > Gastropoda > Stylommatophora > Helicidae > Cepaea > Cepaea nemoralis. The sequence continues at coordinate 142,469 of JACEFZ010002037.1, forward strand.
TTGTCACATGAATTTTGTAAACTTAAACAATGCATATGGACTATGTTATGCTGAAATATAATGAGGCGATTGCAATTGGGGGTTCCAGCCGGTTTCTAGAAAGTTGCCTGGACAGGAAAGTCTAAGTGGAAGTTCTTCCCAGCTTACACTAATGATGAGGCTTCTTGAGCTGGAAAATGTGAAGGACTCACATTTCCTACTCCAGCGACGGGGACTACCTTTTTATACCGTACATTAGCAAGCGAGATCTGGATCTTGCAATGAGGTCCATCAGATGAAAAAAGACGGAATGCACGTTATGAGATGTACAGACCAGATGGAAACAGAGGAAGAGGCCGACCACGTAAACGTTGGATCGGAGGGAATAGCAGAGTCCATGGTAATATCGATACATGAAGCCCATAATCGGGCACTCTCACGATGTTTATACTTTACCTCAACACCGCAAGGTACAAGAGGAACATGATGAGATTAGATGAGATGAGATGAGATGAGTACGTTATGAGGTGTGCTTAAGGACAAAACGTGCATGATAATGACACCATTATATGATGGTGGGAGTCACGAGGAGATGACCATAACGCAATGTGCAGATGGGAAAAATCAGGATATGACCATATCAGTATGTGCAGGCGTAAAACATCAGAACATGACCACATCGGTATGTTCTGACTTAACACATTAGGAGATGACCACAACACCATGCCGAGACTTAAAACACGAGTAGATGATCACAATATTATGTCTGGTGGAAAACATCAAGAGATGATCACAATGTTATATGCCACAGGTTGAGTTGGCGAACCTGAAGACTGAGGTCGTTAGGACGACGACTTTATTCAAATCATGCGCCAAACAGGCCAAGGCCGACAAATGGGACGAGTTCTGCATGAAGGTGTGCTCCGAGCAATCTCTTACGACATTCTGGCGCCTCCACAAGAGCATGAACGGTGCTGCACAACGTAGGGGTATACCAGACTTTCAAGGCACAGACCTCGCATGGAAAAAGTCGGATGCGGATAAAGGTAAGGCCCTTCTTGCACGCTACATAGAACAGACTGACCAGAAAGACGAGCCCGCCAGACAGAGGACCACAACAACACTCTCTCAGTTGTGCGAGGGGGTCGGGACAGACGAAGAATGGACAATCACAGTTGACATATTGCGTGCGATGCTCAAGAAATCACCTAACACCGCCCCAGGCCCAGACGGCATCCGATATGGTGACCTAATGGTGATATCAGATGATGACATGGAAGAACTGGCCAGAGAATTCAACACCAGTATCCAGAGGGGTCAGGTCAAAGAAGAATGGCTACACAGCTACTTGCTGCCGCTGCCAAAACCGAACAAAGACCACTCCAAGATAAGCGGCTACAGAATCATTACGATGCAGAATACTGTTGGCAAGCTACTGGAGAAAATTGTAGCACACAGACTTGCTTGGGACTTGGAACAGCTCGGCTGCTTCCCGCCCACACTTGGAGGATACAGACGCAACAAAGAGTCATGGCTGAATGCGGCGGTCTTTGCTCAAGATGTTTACGAAGGATTTCAGGTCAGAGAAGAGACATGTGCGGCCGCCATAGACTTAGAGGACGCATATAACAGAGTATCTTTCGAGCACTTGATGCAAACCCTCCTCAGACTGAAAGTGCACCCTCACCTTGTACGATGGATAGCTGCAGTTCTACTCCAAAGGAAGGTGGTGCTAAGATGCGGGAGTTGGTCTTCTGAGCCGATAACGATATGTCCAGGATTGCCGCAGGGTTCACCACTGTCACCAGTACTATTCAACGTGTATACGGTGCCGATCACTGAACAACAGTTGGATGGGAGGGGTAGGACTCTATCATTCGTTGACGACATCCTCGTGTATCGACAGGGTCGAGATAGACAGGCGGTTGCCAACTATATGCAGGGCGAACTAGATCGAATTTCCTCATGGTGTGCTGATGCCGACGCCCTTGTCAACCCTGCAAAGGCAACGGTTACATGGTTCTCACTAAACAACCATATTGTGAAAACAGACCTGCCGGCAGTAAGAATGGATGGGAGCATTCTGAGTAGAACCCAGTCAATGACATATCTTGGCGTGAGGCTTGATCGTAGCCTGTCCTTCAGAGATCATGTCGATTATGTCATAACGAAGGCTCGAAAAGGTTTGGCAGCAATGAGAGTCATGGCGACTGCCAATATCGAGCAAAGACTGCTATTACTTCTGTTCCAAGGACTTGTGCTTTCACGCATCGAGTATGCCCTGGCCATCCTCACTGTCAGCCCTACACAGATTGGAAGACTTGAAAAGGTACAAAACGAAGCCATGCGCATCATTTTGGGCTGCACGAGAGACACCAGCTGTGTAGCAATGAGATACCTCCTTGACTTCCCGACAATGGAACACAGGATCAAGATCTGGAGAGCTCGTGCATACTTAAAAATAAGTGCAGATGAGCAGCACCCTCTGCATGACGCTGTATTCAGAGAAAAGGGTGACAGGCTAAAGAGGGGCAAATCATGGATGGGTCGGGCGGAAGATGTCGTCGGACAGGTCTGCAGTCTTACCAGTATCAACCCCGGCAAGGAATGGGTGCCGGTGCCTCCAGCTTTTAAGTGTACCTTCTCCTGCATTATCACACTCGACAGACGGTGCAGAGAGCAGAACCCTGCCGCTGTCAATGCAGAGGTTAACGCGCTCATCTATGATCACTCAGATAGCCCCGAAGTGCTCATCTATACAGATGGATCTGTTGTAAAGCAGCAGAGAAGTGCGTGGCCATTTACAGCCCGTTCAGCGGGCCGAACCGTTCAAGAATCCAGTGGTGCCCACTCTATGACCACGAGCAGCATGACGATGGAGGTGATGGCAGTTACACAGGCTTTCATATGGCTGGAATCACAGCATTATACCAACGTGTGTGTACTAAGTGATTCAATGAGCATGATTCAGAAGGTCGAAGCTGGATCTGTACGTAGACAGTGGACTGAGTCGCTGCGGAAGTCTGTTGTCCGCAAAGTCACCTTCATCTTCGTCCCGGGACATGCGGGAGTCGAGGGAAATGAACGAGCTGATAAATTGGCTGGCTCTGCACCCCCTGTAGATGGCCAGCCCATGGATCGTGCCGATGTTATTAACGCCCTTAAAGATATGGCGAGAACAGAGGATTTTGACGCCAGTGATTCCACATCGCTTTCCAGGATGAAAGACCTGGGAGTAAGAATCGGCACAGCCAGACGCGAGAGCTACATCGGGAAAACAAAGCGCCTCGTCAACCAACACAGAACTGGCACTATTAGCCACCGGACGCTGATGCATATGCTGGGGGGAGGATCTGAGCACCTATGGACATGTCCGGAGTGCAACGAAGATACACCAACTGATAACTGATAACTGAACTGATAACGGTTCAGTGATCACATTGAAAAAAGGGGGGGGGGATGGAGGCAGGAGGGCAGGATGGCAACTTGTCTGGTAGGGGTATCTGAGCAATCTCAGTGGAGTCCACTTTGGAAGCACAGACTATCGTCTGTCAAGACGGCAAGGTGCCAATGAATTCGACGAACAATACACGTTTGCTGAACGAACGAACGAACGAACGAACAGACTTTATTTTCAAAGGATAACAAATTGGGCACGCAGGCCCGTCTTACATTCGGCCCTTCCAATCACTCATCTTTCTTTCATGAACAGTGCATAGGAAAAAAACATTGTCACATGAATTTTGTAAACTTAAACAATGCATATGACTATGTTATGCTGAAATATAATGAGGCGATTGCAATTGGGGGTTCCAGCCGGTTTCTAGAAATTGCCTGGACAGGAAAGTCTAAGTGGAAAGTTCTTCCCAGCTTACACTAATGATGAGGCTTCTTGAGCTGGAAAATGTGAAGGACTCACATTTCCTACTCCAGCGACGGGGACTACCTTTTTATACCGTACATTAGCAAGCGAGATCTGGATCTTGCAATGAGGTCCATCAGATGAAAAAAGACGGAATGCACGTTATGAGATGTACAGACCAGATGGAAACAGAGGAAGAGGCCGACCACGTAAACGTTGGATAGAGGGAATAGCAGAGTCCATGGTAATATCGATACATGAAGCCCATAATCGGGCACTCTCACGATGTTTATACTTTACCTCAACACCGCAAGGTACAAGAGGAACATGATGAGATTAGATGAGATGAGATGAGATGAGTACGTTATGAGGTGTGCTTAAGGACAAACGTGCATGATAATGACACCATTATATGATGGTGGGAGTCACGAGGAGATGACCATAACGCAATGTGCAGATGGGAAAAATCAGGATATGACCATATCAGTATGTGCAGGCGTAAAACATCAGAACATGACCACATCGGTATGTTCTGACTTAACACATTAGGAGATGACCACAACACCATGCCGAGACTTAAAACACGAGTAGATGATCACAATATTATGTCTGGTGGAAAACATCAAGAGATGATCACAATGTTATATGCCACAGGTTGAGTTGGCGAACCTGAAGACTGAGGTCGTTAGGACGACGACTTTATTCAAATCATGCGCCAAACAGGCCAAGGCCGACAAATGGGACGAGTTCTGCATGAAGGTGTGCTCCGAGCAAGCTCTTACGACATTCTGGCGCCTCCACAAGAGCATGAACGGTGCTGCACAACGTAGGGGTATTCCAGACTTTCAAGGCACAGACCTCGCATGGAAAAAGTCGGATGCGGATAAAGGTAAGGCCCTTCTTGCACGCTACATAGAACAGACTGACCAGAAAGACGAGCCCGCCAGACAGAGGACCACAACAACACTCTCTCAGTTGTGCGAGGGGGTCGGGACAGACGAAGAATGGACAATCACAGTTGACATATTGCGTGCGATGCTCAAGAAATCACCTAACACCGCCCCAGGCCCAGACGGCATCCGATATGGTGACCTAATGGTGATATCAGATGATGACATGGAAGAACTGGCCAGAGAATTCAACACCAGTATCCAGAGGGGTCAGGTCAAAGAAGAATGGCTACACAGCTACTTGCTGCCGCTGCCAAAACCGAACAAAGACCACTCCAAGATAAGCGGCTACAGAATCATTACGATGCAGAATACTGTTGGCAAGCTACTGGAGAAAATTGTAGCACACAGACTTGCTTGGGACTTGGAACAGCTCGGCTGCTTCCCGCCCACACTTGGAGGATACAGACGCAACAAAGAGTCATGGCTGAATGCGGCGGTCTTTGCTCAAGATGTTTACGAAGGATTTCAGGTCAGAGAAGAGACATGTGCGGCCGCCATAGACTTAGAGGACGCATATAACAGAGTATCTTTCGAGCACTTGATGCAAACCCTCCTCAGACTGAAAGTGCACCCTCACCTTGTACGATGGATAGCTGCAGTTCTACTCCAAAGGAAGGTGGTGCTAAGATGCGGGAGTTGGTCTTCTGAGCCGATAACGATATGTCCAGGATTGCCGCAGGGTTCACCACTGTCACCAGTACTATTCAACGTGTATACGGTGCCGATCACTGAACAACAGTTGGATGGGAGGGGTAGGACTCTATCATTCGTTGACGATATCCTCGTGTATCGACAGGGTCGAGATAGACAGGCGGTTGCCAACCATATGCAGGGCGAACTAGATCGAATTTCCTCATGGTGTGCTGATGCCGACGCCCTTGTCAACCCTGCAAAGGCAACGGTTACATGGTTCTCACTAAACAACCATATTGTGAAAACAGACCTGCCGGCAGTAAGAATGGATGGGAGCATTCTGAGTAGAACCCAGTCAATGACATATCTTGGCGTGAGGCTTGATCGTAGCCTGTCCTTCAGAGATCATGTCGATTATGTCATAACGAAGGCTCGAAAAGGTTTGGCAGCAATGAGAGTCATGGCGACTGCCAATATCGAGCAAAGACTGCTATTACTTCTGTTCCAAGGACTTGTGCTTTCACGCATCGAGTATGCCCTGGCCATCCTCACTGTCAGCCCTACACAGATTGGAAGACTTGAAAAGGTACAAAACGAAGCCATGCGCATCATTTTGGGCTGCACGAGAGACACCAGCTGTGTAGCAATGAGATACCTCCTTGACTTCCCGACAATGGAACACAGGATCAAGATCTGGAGAGCTCGTGCATACTTAAAAATAAGTGCAGATGAGCAGCACCCTCTGCATGACGCTGTATTCAGAGAAAAGGGTGACAGGCTAAAGAGGGGCAAATCATGGATGGGTCGGGCGGAAGATGTCGTCGGACAGGTCTGCAGTCTTACCAGTATCAACCCCGGCAAGGAATGGGTGCCGGTGCCTCCAGCTTTTAAGTGTACCTTCTCCTGCATTATCACACTCGACAGACGGTGCAGAGAGCAGAACCCTGCCGCTGTCAATGCAGAGGTTAACGCGCTCATCTATGATCACTCAGATAGCCCCGAAGTGCTCATCTATACAGATGGATCTGTTGTAAAGCAGCAGAGAAGTGCGTGGGCATTTACAGCCCGTTCAGCGGGCCGAACCGTTCAAGAATCCAGTGGTGCCCACTCTATGACCACGAGCAGCATGACGATGGAGGTGATGGCAGTTACACAGGCTTTCATATGGCTGGAATCACAGCATTATACCAACGTGTGTGTACTAAGTGATTCAATGAGCATGATTCAGAAGGTCGAAGCTGGATCTGTACGTAGACAGTGGACTGAGTCGCTGCGGAAGTCTGTTGTCCGCAAAGTCACCTTCATCTTCGTCCCGGGACATGCGGGAGTCGAGGGAAATGAACGAGCTGATAAATTGGCTGGCTCTGCACCCCCTGTAGATGGCCAGCCCATGGATCGTGCGGATGTTATTAACGCCCTTAAAGATATGGCGAGAACAGAGGATTTTGACGCCAGTGATTCCACATCGCTCTCCAGGATGAAAGACCTGGGAGTAAGAATCGGCACAGCCAGACGCGAGAGCTACATCGGGAAAACAAAGCGCCTCGTCAACCAACACAGAACTGGCACTATTAGCCACCGGACGCTGATGCATATGCTGGGGGGAGGATCTGAGCACCTATGGACATGTCCGGAGTGCAACGAAGATACACCAACTGATAACTGATAACTGAACTGATAACGGTTCAGTGATCACATTGAAAAAAAGGGGGGGGGGATGGAGGCAGGAGGGCAGGATGGCAACTTGTCTGGTAGGGGTATCTGAGCAATCTCAGTGGAGTCCACTTTGGAAGCACAGACTATCGTCTGTCAAGACGGCAAGGTGCCAATGAATTCGACGAACAATACACGTTTGCTGAACGAACGAACGAACGAACGAACAGACTTTATTTTCAAAGGATAACAAATTGGGCACGCAGGCCCGTCTTACATTCGGCCCTTCCAATCACTCATCTTTCTTTCATGAACAGTGCATAGGAAAAAAACATTGTCACATGAATTTTGTAAACTTAAACAATGCATATGACTATGTTATGCTGAAATATAATGAGGCGATTGCAATTGGGGGTTCCAGCCGGTTTCTAGAAATTGCCTGGACAGGAAAGTCTAAGTGGAAAGTTCTTCCCAGCTTACACTAATGATGAGGCTTCTTGAGCTGGAAAATGTGAAGGACTCACATTTCCTACTCCAGCGACGGGGACTACCTTTTTATACCGTACATTAGCAAGCGAGATCTGGATCTTGCAATGAGGTCCATCAGATGAAAAAAGACGGAATGCACGTTATGAGATGTACAGACCAGATGGAAACAGAGGAAGAGGCCGACCACGTAAACGTTGGATAGAGGGAATAGCAGAGTCCATGGTAATATCGATACATGAAGCCCATAATCGGGCACTCTCACGATGTTTATACTTTACCTCAACACCGCAAGGTACAAGAGGAACATGATGAGATTAGATGAGATGAGATGAGATGAGATGAGTACGTTATGAGGTGTGCTTAAGGACAAACGTGCATGATAATGACATCATTATATGATGGTGGGAGTCACGAGGAGATGACCATAACGCAATGTGCAGATGGGAAAAATCAGGATATGACCATATCAGTATGTGCAGGCGTAAAACATCAGAACATGACCACATCGGTATGTTCTGACTTAACACATTAGGAGATGACCACAACACCATGCCGAGACTTAAAACACGAGTAGATGATCACAATATTATGTCTGGTGGAAAACATCAAGAGATGATCACAATGTTATGTCTGGGTTGTTCTTTGCTTGGGGCACACTCTGTACGTTTTTTTTTAAAAAGTCGTCTTCTCTGGGATGACATTTTCACGTTCAGCTTTTGTATAACTCCAACTTCTTCGGATGCAGAGATAAAGTACAGTATACAGTTTGTAACATGTTTCCTTCTTTCTTGGACATCCCCACTCATATTTTCAGAACATTAAGGGGCTTGGCGTGTTCACCAAGACCCCTCCTAGACAAATTACATAAACATCAACCAGGCTAAGAAACGTATACATTATGTTTTCAGCTACAGGGCAATCGATGCAAGCTCGTTAATATTTATACAATATGTTGCAAGCAGACGTTCATCATTCTACAAATTCTACTTATGTTCAAAGAGTTTTATCTAGATTCATATCGCAGATTTGGAAAAAATTAAGTTATTTCTAACTAAACAATTTTTGCTTTAAAAATTGAGAATTTCAGACTCTATAGAACCAATCATCTATAAAAGAGAAGATTGCCTCCCTTATACTAAATAAAATCGATTTTAGCACCCTTGTCCATCACGACAGCGGTTCGGTTTCAATTTCCAACAGCGTCAAAGATACTTTTTTCGATCAGGACAACTCATGGGGACGACCTAGCCTAGTTAAAATTAGTACCCCAAGTTGTCTATAATTTTATGGAATTGTGTGGGAGGGAAATGTAATGAGGAAAGTAAACTGGGCACCAGATCTCCTTGTGGACCTAGATGTCCTCCGTGGCGAAGAAGTTAAAACCGTCTGCCTGGAGCTCCGAAGGAAGTTGGCTTGTTACCGGACACCGGTTCATGGCTGCCAATTTCAGGGAGACTCTTGTAGAGGCGTTCCGTGCCATGACATAAGACAGTCAAGCATTGTCTCTCTTTTGTGCATGAATTACTACTTATATTACTCTAGAAAGATGCTGTACCATTGAAAGTCAAAACTGTATCCGGCTAAACATAGCTCTTAAGAGCTTAAGAAGCTGTGTTTCTCGTCTTGATTAACAAAGATAGAATGCAAAGAATTTTCTTCATCTTGTTAATAACTGCCTTTGCTTTGGGCTATTCTGTATTTATCTTCCTTAATACATATTCCGTCAGCGTTTATTTAAGTACCAAGACACAGATGATCTCTTTACAAAGACAATGGCAACGGTCACATCACATCGTGGATCACTACATAATCTTTGTATTACGCCATGCCAGCTGCGGGAATCAAACCAATATGTATCTAATATCGATCCTCGCAGTTTGCGATTTCCTATCATCTGCCGTAGTTCTCGTTATGTGATTGTTTGAACAACATATCTAGCTGTTTGAGCAGCATATCTGACTGTTTGAGCAACATATCTGACTATTAGAGCAATATATCTGACTGTTTGAGCAACATATCTGACTATTAGAGCAATATATCTGACTGTTTGAGCAACATATCTGACTATTAGAGCAATATATCTGACTGTTTGAGCAACATATCTGACTATTAGAGCAATATATCTGACTATTAGAGCAACATATCTGACTATTAGAGCAATATATCTGACTGTTTGAACAACATATCTGACTATTAGAGCAATATATCTGACTGTTTGAACAACATATCTGACTATTAGAGCAATATATCTGACTGTTTGAGCAACATATCTGACTATTAGAGCAATATATCTGACTGTTTAGAGCAACATATCTGACTATTAGAGAAATATATCTGACTAGTTAGAGCAATATATCTGACTATTAGAGCAATATATCTGACTGTTTAGAGCAATATATCTGACTATTAGAGCAATATATCTGACTGTTTAGAGCAATATATCTGACTAGTTTGAGCAATATATCTGACTATTAGAGCAATATATCTGACTAGTTAGAGCAACATATCTGACTATTAGAGCAATATATCTGACTATTAGAGCAATATATCTGACTGTTTGAGCAATATATCTGACTATTAGAGCAACTATATCTGTCTATTAGAGCAATATATCTGACTATTAGAGCAACTATATCTGACTATTAGAGCAACATATCTGACTATTAGAGCAATATATCTGACTATTAGAGCAACATATCTGACTATTAGAGCAATATATCTGACTATTAGAGCAACATATCTGACTATTAGAGCAATATATCTGACTATTAGAGCAACATATCTGACTATTAGAGCAACATATCTGACTATTACAGCAATATATCTGACTGTTTGAGCAACATATCTGACTATTAGAGCAATATATCTGACTGTTTGAGCAACATATCTGACTATTACAGCAATATATCTGACTGTTTGAGCAACATATCTGACTATTACAGCAATATATCTGACTGTTTGAGCAACATATCTGACTATTAGAGCAATATATCTGACTGTTTGAGCAACATATCTGACTATTAGAGCAATATGTCTGACTGTTTGAGCAACATATGTGACTGAGAGTTCTTCACATTCTTCCCCTTCAGTGTACAGCCAAAATGGCGTAGTGGTTAGTAGGCTTGCCTACCAAGACAGAACAGAGACAGGATTATTTTGTCCGACTAAGAGGGCCTGGGTTCGACACGGTCTAATACAAATGAGTACCAGTTAATTAAAAAAAAAACACACATTTTCTGGGATTTGCTGGGAGTAGCTGAACATATTCCAGGGCGGGTGGAAAAGAGAATTAATTAGTCTTCATGAATCAGTTAAAAGGCTATAGAATGTCATCCTCGTCGATTTCTCAACAAATCATAAACTATGACTATAATGTGAACACAGAAAAAGCCATTATTATACTGTATTCGACGAACATGGTGTCAGATCTTAGTCAGATATGACTGAGCTACCGTAATGACAGCAGATGGTACTACCTGCCTTCTGTTGGCGCCAAAATATGAATAAAATTTGGTGCAACTGCAGTAAAGCTGGGAAAATGTAAACAATATAAAATGACACAAATTAGTGCAGCTTTACATTACAGATTTACGAAACACACAGGACGTTGCGGCGATTAACCTTCATCAGCAAACAAACACATTCACAAACACAACATATAGTCAAGGAGATCTTCTGTGACTACATCAAAAGGTGACGATAGGACGAGAAGAACAAAAGGATGAAAATATTAAAGCAATGAAGAGAAAATGAGAATTGAAAAAAAAAATGTTCATACTTACCTCATAGTTCCGATCTGTGAGTAACTCAGAATATCTCCGATGTATTCTTTTTATACCCAACCGACGGAGTGAGATGGAGGATGATGACGGGGTGATAGGTGTTACGGTTCAGCAAACGTGTATTGTTCGTCGAATTCATTGGCACCTTGCCGTCTTGACAGACGATAGTCTGCGCTTCCAAAGTGGACACCGGACACCGGTTCATGGCTGCCAATTTCAGAACTAACTTCCTCCCGTAGGAGACAAGAAAGATGGCTGCAGCCACCATGGTGGAATGGAGAGGTCGAGAAGGTGTGGCTGGGAAAGAGGCAGGCTGTCAAAGACTGGCAAAAGGCCAGAAAGGCTAACATGCCACAGGTTGAGTTGGCGAACCTGAAGACAGGTCGTTAGGACGACGACTTTATTCAAGTCCTGCGCCAAACAGGCCAAGGCCGACAAATGGGACGAGTTCTGCAGGAAGGTGTGCTCCGAGCAATCTCTTACGACATTCTGGCGCCTCCACAAGAGCATGAACGGTGCTGCACAACGTAGGGGTATTCCAGACTTTCAAGGCACAGACCTCGCATGGAAAAAGTCGGATGCGGATAAAGGTAAGGCCCTTCTTGCACGCTACATAGAACAGACTGACCAGAAAGACGAGCCCGCCAGACAGAGGACCACAACAACACTCTCTCAGACGAAGAATGGACAATCACAGTTGACATATTGCGTGCGATGCTCAAGAAATCACCTAACACCGCCCCAGGCCCAGACGGCATCCGATATGGTGACCTAATGGTGATATCAGATGATGACATGGAAGAACTGGCCAGAGAATTCAACACCAGTATCCATAGGGGTCAGGTCAAAGAAGAATGGCTACACAGCTACTTGCTGCCGCTGCCAAAACCGAACAAAGACCACTCCAAGATAAGCGGCTACAGAATCATTACGATGCAGAATACTGTTGGCAAGCTACTGGAGAAAATTGTAGCACACAGACTTGCTTGGGACTTGGAACAGCTCGGCTGCTTCCCGCCCACACTTGGAGGATACAGACGCAACAAAGAGTCATGGCTGAATGCGGCGGTCTTTGCTCAAGATGTTTACGAAGGATTTCAGGTCAGAGAAGAGACATGTGCGGCCGCCATAGACTTAGAGGACGCATATAACAGAGTATCTTTCGAGCACTTGATGCAAACCCTCCTCAGACTGAAAGTGCACCCTCACCTTGTACGATGGATAGCTGCAGTTCTACTCCAAAGGAAGGTGGTGCTAAGATGCGGGAGTTGGTCTTCTGAGCCGATAACGATATGTCCAGGATTGCCGCAGGGTTCACCACTGTCACCAGTACTATTCAACGTGTATACGGTGCCGATCACTGAACAACAGTTGGATGGGAGGGGTAGGACTCTATCATTCGTTGACGACATCCTCGTGTATCGACAGGGTCGAGATAGACAGGCGGTTGCCAACCATATGCAGGGCGAACTAGATCGAATTTCCTCATGGTGTGCTGATGCCGACGCCCTTGTCAACCCTGCAAAGGCAACGGTTACATGGTTCTCACTAAACAACCATATTGTGAAAACAGACCTGCCGGCAGTAAGAATGGATGGGAGCATTCTGAGTAGAACCCAGTCAATGACATATCTTGGCGTGAGGCTTGATCGTAGCCTGTCCTTCAGAGATCATGTCGATTATGTCATAACGAAGGCTCGAAAAGGTTTGGCAGCAATGAGAGTCATGGCGACTGCCAATATCGAGCAAAGACTGCTATTACTTCTGTTCCAAGGACTTGTGCTTTCACGCATCGAGTATGCCCTGGCCATCCTCACTGTCAGCCCTACACAGATTGGAAGACTTGAAAAGGTACAAAACGAAGCCATGCGCATCATTTTGGGCTGCACGAGAGACACCAGCTGTGTAGCAATGAGATACCTCCTTGACTTCCCGACAATGGAACACAGGATCAAGATCTGGAGAGCTCGTGCATACTTAAAAATAAGTGCAGATGAGCAGCACCCTCTGCATGACGCTGTATTCAGAGAAAAGGGTGACAGGCTAAAGAGGGGCAAATCATGGATGGGTCGGGCGGAAGATGTCGTCGGACAGGTCTGCAGTCTAACCAGTATCAACCCCGGCAAGGAATGGGTGCCGGTGCCTCCAGCTTTTAAGTGTACCTTCTCCTGCATTATCACACTCGACAGACGGTGCAGAGAGCAGAACCCTGCCGCTGTCAATGCAGAGGTTAACGCGCTCATCTATGATCACTCAGATAGCCCCGAAGTGCTCATCTATACAGATGGATCTGTTGTAAAGCAGCAGAGAAGTGCGTGGGCATTTACAGCCCGTTCAGCGGGCCGAACCGTTCAAGAATCCAGTGGTGCCCACTCTATGACCACGAGCAGCATGACGATGGAGGTGATGGCAGTTACACAGGCTTTCATATGGCTGGAATCACAGCATTATACCAACGTGTGTGTACTAAGTGATTCAATGAGCATGATTCAGAAGGTCGAAGATGGATCTGTACGTAGACAGTGGACTGAGTCGCTGCGGAAGTCTGCTGTCCGCAAAGTCACCTTCATCTTCGTCCCGGGACATGCGGGAGTCGAGGGAAATGAACGAGCTGATAAATTGGCTGGCTCTGCACCCCCTGTAGATGGCCAGCCCATGGATCGTGCGGATGTTATTAACGCCCTTAAAGATATGGCGAGAACAGAGGATTTTGACGCCAGTGATTCCACATCGCTCTCCAGGATGAAAGACCTGGGAGTAAGAATCGGCACAGCCAGACGCGAGAGGTACATCGGGAAAACAAAGCGCCTCGTCAACCAACACAGAACTGGCACTATTAGCCACCGGACGCTGATGCATATGCTGGGGGGAGGATCTGAGCACCTATGGACATGTCCGGAGTGCAACGAAGATACCCCAACTGATAACTGATAACTGAACTGATAACGGTTCAGTGATCACATTGAAAAAGGGGGGGGGGGATGGAGGCAGGAGGGCAGGATGGCAACTTGTCTGGTAGGGGTATCTGAGCAATCTCAGTGGAGTCCACTTTGGAAGCACAGACTATCGTCTGTCAAGACGGCAAGGTGCCAATGAATTCGACGAACAATACACGTTTACTGAAATATAATGAGGCGATTGCAATTGGGGGTTCCAGCCGGTTTCTAGAAATTGCCTGGACAGGAAAGTCTAAGTGGAAAGTTCTTCCCAGCTTACACTAATGATGAGGCCTCTTGAGCTGGAAAATGTGAAGGGACTCACATTTCCTACTCCAGCGACGGGGACTACCTTTTTATACCGTACATTAGCAAGCGAGATCTGGATCTTGCAATGAGGTCCATCAGATGAAAAAAGACGGAATGCACGTTATGAGATGTACAGACCAGATGGAAACAGAGGAAGAGGCCGACCACGTAAACGTTGGATAGAGGGAATAGCAGAGTCCATGGTAATATCGATACATGAAGCCCATAATCGGGCACTCTCACGATGTTTATACTTTACCTCAACACCGCAAGGTACAAGAGGAACATGATGAGATTAGATGAGATGAGATGAGATGAGATTAGATGAGTTGAGTACGTTATGAGGTGTGCTTAAGGACAAACGTGCATGATAATGACACCATTATATGATGGTGGGAGTTACGAGGAGATGACCATAACGCAATGTGCAGATGGGAAAAATCAGGATATGACCATATCAGTATGTGCAGGCGTAAAACATCAGAACATGACCACATCGGTATGTTCTGACTTAATACATTAGGAGATGACCACAACACCATGCCGAGACTTAAAACATGAGTAGATGATCACAATGTTATGCTTGGTGGGAAACATCAAGAGATGATCACAGTGTTATGTTTGGTAGAAAATATTAAGAGATGATCACAGTATTATGTTTGGTGGAAAACATCAAGAGATGATCACAATGTTATGTCTGGTGGAAAATATCAAGAGATGATCACAGTGTTATGTTTGGTGGAAAGCATCAAGAGATGATCACAATGTTATGTCTGGTGGAAAACATCAAGAAATGATCACAGTGTTATGTTTGGTGGAGAACATCAAGAGATGATCACAGTGTTATGTCTGGTGGAAAACATCAAGAGATGATCACAGTGTTATGTCTGGTGGAAAACATCAAGAGGTGATCACAGTGTTATGTCTGGTGGAAAACATCAAGAGATGATCACAATGTTATGTTTGGTGGAAAACATCAAGAGATGATCACAGTGTTATGTCTGGTGGAAAACATCAAGAAATTATCACAATGTTATGTTTGGTGGAAAACATCAAGAGATGATCACAATGTTATGTCTGGTGGAAAACATCAAGAGATGATCACAATGCTATAGTTTAGTCGACGGATCAACATCGCGGCACACGGGTGTAACCCATAAATGCTCCGTTCTACTCCTAACTCAAACCTGAGTCTGGAGAAACTCAGCTCAATGCACGAACTCCGTTGCATCGGCGAGGATCCTGAAATACTTTGGGTAGATTTTTAACTGGAAATTTTGCCCGGGCAGCGCCGTTAGGCTACTCTTTTTCGATTTCCAACTGCAAAGGGATGTTTTACGTGCACAACAATACACACGGGCGTCCGATCTCACTACCCAGAGACGAGGGGAAATTTTATTACTGGAAGTCCAGGTGGATGTTTTAAAATAAATCCCGGTCATCACCGGGGTCTGAACCCGGGACCTCCAGCACTCGAGGCGGACACCATACCTCAAGACTACTCAGCCCCCTTGTATATATATATATATATGTTCATGTTCTAGTTGCACTGGATATTATTATCAACTGTTACCAGATAAAAAAAAAACCAAAAAAAACAAAACAACATCAACAACATCTTGAGCATTTAGTTAACATCATCAAGCATCTTGCCAATTGACGTGTGCCATCCATATGTCACGAGATCACCATGAGTTAACCAGATAATGAAAGTACAGAAAGTTTGCTTAGCGCATATTTTCTAAGCCACAACAGTTGTACAAAATACAGATAGAACCCGTCAGATCCTAGTTACAAGCACATATCAGACAATTCCAGGTCGGGCAAAAATAACAGCTGCAGATGTGTAGGGGAAGTGAGTGAGATGAATCCATACATCGCTTTGACAGTTTATCAACAGTCGGATACAAGTAGAATTGGCCGGCTGGGGACATGAAACAGTCCGTCTGTCATTTTGAGTTCCGGACATCAAGCGAAATGGCGGCTGGGGTTGTCACCACTCGACAGAAGATTGGCGGTTTGTTGTGGAAACCCGTTGTTGGGAGCATACAGGAACTAGCTAGCTTGTTGTGGGAGTCAAAAAAAGTGATGACAACTCTGACATTGATTGAGCCAGGGAAGATAGATTCCTGACAAGGGATGATCTGCCCAAAATAACACCTGTGTGGACATATAGGATAACGTCACGTGACCAATTTTAGGCGTTTGCCAAAAACCCGAGTTGGGGACAATGAGTGTAGACCAAAATATGGATTAGGATGGACGTGTTTGTTGGAGAGCTCTACAGTGTTAGATTAATTAAAAATTAACTAGCATGTGTCGTTATGGCAAAGAGTAGCAGCCATCCAGAATTGAGGCGGGTTTGCCTAAGGTAGTTTTAGATGGTGTTACTAGTCCTAATTAACATAGGCAGTAGTCTTGTTAAAACTAGAGTGTGATGATTAGCACTGTTAGTTGAAAACTAGTTAGAGTAGTGAAGTGATAAGTGGCTCTGTTGGTTGAAAATAGATTAGTGAAGTATTGATAAGCTTTACTAGTTGAGAATTGAGTAATGAGGGATAATTGGGATATTCCAGTGGGTGTCCCTGGTGGGCGGGGTTCCGCATTCTGTTTGTTGATTTTGTTTTTCTTGTCTTGGCCAGATGATAACCAATGTGTTGAGTCATATGTCCCTGACAGAGTTAGGTTCATTGTATTTTGCTGAGCAAGGGCCAATGGCCACGATCATCTAATAGAGATCAGTGATGGGGAGGCTATCACCAGTTGTATGATCTATTTTACAGGTTCCCTCTGGTCGGGATGAAGCACACAGAATCATTGAAAAATCTGATCCCGGATAAATTATGATGCAGAAAGATTGGCCAGCAACCTTCTAAATGGGTCTATGCTAGAAGAAGCTGATAAACATTGCTCAGTGGAGCTGAATGGTAGAAGTATCCTACAGGATAAGTACCGAATGAGTTGTAGATCATACCAGTCTTTAACACACCAGTAGTGATGGAGGTTCAGTCCACGTATGACGAGAACAGTAGCGACTGATGTTCACATTGAAGGAAAGATAACATTTAAGTATCAAGGAAATCAGAACTGTCGGACAATATCTAGTAAATAAAGCAAGCCATTTTAGTCTAGATACAATGACTGTTTAAGAGTGAAAACTATAGAACATATCGCAAGAAGAAAACGTCATGTTCATAGGACAGTGTTCCATGTATTTTTCACTGCGCAGGAATTATGAAGTCTGAGTTTCTATAAACTATTAGGAACAGTGGTGTTAGGAACAATAATAGTATTTTTCACGGATTATATATTTGAATGGGATTCAGATCTCATGGTCATCAGAGCTCCTGGAGGAGGACATGTCTGGAGAGAAGGACACGACTTCGGTGAGGTCCATTGTGCTGATTCTTGTGATGTCGTGTAACCCTTGCCATGAAGAGTGGACTCTGAACATGAACTCTGTGGTCTGACCTATACATTTACATTAGAATACACGACACACATTTTCTTCGCATACACGTCTCATATACGTTACACTTTTCTTTTAATAAATTAATCTTTCTTAATTTTTAGAAGCAAGAGTTGTGGAATATGTTGCGTGGGGAAGTATGAGAGGGGGCATAGTGCGACAGAGAGAGAGAGAGAGAGAGAGAGAGAGAGAGAGAGAGAGATAGAGAGAGAGAGAGAGAGAGAGAGAGAGAGAGAGAGAGGAAAGGGTGTCCACGGGCTGATGGAGTGTGTTGGACGTAGCTGGTGGATTCTCCAGGATATTGATAGGGAAGAAAAATTATAATGTGGGTGTTGACTCCCCTCACTCCAGGGACGACACTTTAAAGGAAGACACGACATTATTTGGGGCTCGTAAACGTGATCTTTGGACAGCGGGATCTCTCGTAAACGTGATCTTTGGACAGCGGGATCTCTTGTAAACGGGATCTTTGGACAGCGGGATCTCTCGTAAACGGGATCCTTGGACAGCGAGATCTTCTGCAAGTGGGATCCTTTGACAGTGGGATCTTCTGACAACGGGGTCTTTTGACACGGGATCCTTAGTTATAAGACGGAAATATCTTATTGGAGAATCCAGCTAGAGTGAATGTGGATAGGGGTTAGGACACATATCTTACCTGTTCACACTTCACACGTCTGCATAGGTCTGTGGTCCTGATTCTACTCTTGTCACTGGGTGAATGTGCTGGGTGTGGTAATATCTATATTTATAGTACTTGGTCATATATCTGTATATTAGTTTGCAGTTATATTGTAATCAACCTGCTAGCTTATTTCTCTGTAATGGCCACTCCGAAACTAACCACTGCAGAATTAAAGGCAAAGGGGGAAGAAATGGGATTGTCGGGTTCTGCTCTAACGGATTACATACAGGAAGTGGAGAGAGAGAGAGTATCGTCAAGCAGAAAGGGAAATTCGAAAGACCGAGTTGGAATTGAGAAGGATGGAGTTGGAACAAGAAGCTAGGAAATTGGAAGCAGAACAGGCTGCTAAGAAACTTGAAGCAGAGCAGGCTGCTAGGAAACTTGAAGCAGAGCAGGCTGCTAGGAAACTTGAAGCTGAGCAGGCTGCTAAGAAACTTGAAGCTGAACAGGCTGATAAGAAATTAGAAGCTGAACAGGAAGCACAGAAAAGGGAGCACGAGTACCGGATGAGGGAACTCGAGTTGAAGAGGCAATCTAATAGGGAAACTGAGGGAGCAGTTGGAGGTTCCTCCATCCCCGGCTCAACCCCAGTAGGTGGACATGGTTACCATGCTATGAAGTTTCCTCTAGCGGTCTACGAGGAGGACAAAGAGAAGATTGACCAGTACCTTCAACGCTTCGAGGCCATGTCTGTTGCTATGGGTCTGGACCGTGACAAACGGTGTCTTAAGCTATCCCAGGGATTACGCGGGGCCGGCTACGAGGTTTATTCTCGCCTGCCACCAGGACATGTGAACAATTATGACGAATTGAAGACGGCTCTGCTGAAACGATTCGAGGTTACGTCACATACCTACCGGAAAAAAATTTCGAGCAGCGAAACGAGAACCGGGGGAGTTGTTTGCCGCATACAGTTTGCGTCTAAAATCCTATTTCCATAAGTGGATGGATTTGGCTGGGTTCGCACATGACTATGAGAGTCTGGAAGAGCTCATGGTGGTCGACCAGCTGAAAAAGCAAATGTCTAAACCTCTCAGGACGTTCCTGGGAGAACAAGGAGCGGAACATATTGACCTCTTGACAAAATTAGCAGAACGGTTCGTCGAGGTACATGGGGAGGCAGGGGAAAACCTTTCCACCAACATCAAAAGTCAGGAGAAACATGGCAAGAAGAAAGCCAAAAACTCAAGAACCAAAAAGTGGGAACCTTATGTGCAAAAATCAGAGGATAGTTCAGAGAAGAAGAAGGAGGGAAGCAAGAGCACTTAAAGCTCTACACCAAAACGACCGTGGTCGGAGAAGTGGTGTTCAATTTGTAAGCCACCCTCTCACAATACGAGGGACTGCAAATCGAAGGCTAAGAACCCTCACTTCGCAGCATGTCAAGTGACTTCCAAGGAGGTTGTCACGGAAAATGCCAAGGTCAACAAGGAAGCTCGCCACCAGGAGAGCTCACTCAAGTCCGGCACTAGAAAATCTAGGACAGGGAAATGGTGCAACCAATGCAAGTCAAACACGCACAATGCTATTGACTGCAGGGGAAAGTCAGGAGACTCTAAATTCGTCGTGTGCCCCGGGAAACCTAAGGTGGAGCCCACTGAACAGGTCGAGGCCGAAGAAGAGACTCCAAACCAGGAAAAACCACCTGTAGTGGAATTGGTAGAGGTTAACGGTCGTCAAGTGGAGTGTTTGTACGACACAGGACTGGACGGGGAGGCCGTGATTTCTGCGGATCTGGTACATCCAGAACAATTCACAGGTGAGACCATGGAGATACAGCCTGCACAGAAGAGTGCTGTGGCCATGAAGTTGCCCATTGCTAATGTGGAGATTCAGTCAAGGTATGTCATTGGCACAATCAAGGCCGCTGTATTGACCGATCCCATTTTTCCAGTAATCCTCGGTTGCCGGTATGTCTTTCTGGGAATGCCCAGGGAGCCAATCCATATGGGAGCAATACAGACTCGCTCTCAGACGAGAACGGAAGAGGCAGAAGCAATTGTGACTAACCCATTGCCGGGGGAGCTACGAACTGCCCAGAGTGAGGATGCTACTTTACGTCCTTGCTACAAAAAGCTGCAGAAAAGTGCTGATCCACCAGGGCGGGGGCAGTACTACATGAAGAATAGGATACTCTACAGGAGAGCAGGAAGGGGAGACAACCTATGCGGTCAATTGGTCGTTCCGAAAGCTCACCGGTCCCAGATTCTTCATATGGGGCATACCATCTCCTTTAGTGGACATATGGGTATTGCCGCCACCATGCAGCGAATTTCCTGCCATTACTATTGGCCCGGAATGACAGATGATGTGCGTCGGTATGTGAAGTCATGCCCTGAGTGCCAGAGGGTGGCACCGAAACACTGGACAGCACCGGTGGTCTTGGGTGAGATGCCCATCATGAACTCTCCTTTCGAGAGGGTAGCCATCGATATCGTGGGTCCACTTCCCAGGACTAGGAAGAGGAACATGTATATACTCACAATGGTGGATTGCTGTACAATGTGGGGTGAGGCCATACCGTTGACCACGATTGACTCGAAACGAGTGGCGGACGCACTGATGGAGGCCTTTACCAGATTAGGCTGTCCGGATCAAATTCTGACGGACAATGGGTCTCAGTTTTGTGGAAAACTCATGGAGGAGGTATTTAGGGTGTTTCACTCTAACCACATACATACCAGCCCTTATCATCCTCAAGCCAATGGACAAGTAGAGCGTTTCAACGGCACGTTGATGACAATGCTCAGGAAACTAGCGCAGGAAAACCCTGATAGGTGGGATGAATATATCCCAGCAGCCCTCTTTGCCTATCGGGAAGTTCCTCATGGCTCAACAGGACTACCACCCGCTACGTTGCTGTTTGGTCGTCCAATCAAGGGACCGTTGGAAGCCATGTTGAGGAGTTGGACTGAAGAGGGGATGTCAGAAGAAGTGATATCTTCTTACAAATATGTGGAGGAACTGAAAGAAAAACTTCACAAGGGATGGACTCTGGCGAATCAAAACTTGAAAAAGGCCAGAAAAAGACATGCGGCTTACTACAACCGTAGGTCTAAAGAAAGATCTCTAGAGGTGGGAGACAAAGTCTTGTTGCTACTCCCAACGGGAAACCACAAACTGGAGATAGGTTGGCAAGGACCATTTCCCGTGGAAAGGGTGATATCCAGAACCAACTATCAGATCCGGATCCGGGGAAAGTCGAAGATTTTCCATATCAATCTCTTGCGGAAATATGAAGAGAGACCGGGAGGCAAGGCAGTGCACCTCATGGCAATGGCAGTTGCAGTGGAGACGGAAGTGGGAACCATCGAGGGCAGGGAATATCTATTGTTACACCAGGAAACCTATAGGGATGTGCAAGTGAACCTTGATCTGACCTCACAGGAGAGGCAAAAGATAACCCAGGTTCTCAAGTCTCATAAGGAGATACTGACTGATAAACCAGGACGAACGAGGTTGGTGGAGTTCGAGATGACTTTGACCACGCAGGAACCTGTTCGTCAAAAGGTTTACCCAGTGCCATTCTCTAAAGAAAAAGCCCTGGAGGAGGAAATACAAAAACTGTTGGAGGATGACGTGATTGCGCCATCCACATCCCCATACAATGCAGAGGTAGTTGTGTTACGCAAACCAAGTGGAGAACACCGGTTGTGTATAGACTACCGACTTCTGAACAGTCATACACAATTTCAGGTGGAACCTTTGCCGAATCCAACGCAGTTATTCGCTAGGCTCCATAAGGCTCGGTACTTTTCAAAGGTGGATCTGAGTTGGGGGTACTATCAGATACCAGTCAAACCGGAGATTCGACCTCTGTTGGCCTTCAGTACACCCAGTGGACACTACGAATTCAAGGTCATGCCTTTTGGACTCAGAAATGCACCTAGTGTGTTTACACGCATGATGAGGACTTTACTTGATCCTTTACAGGATCCGTCCATCATCTCATCATCTGATTTCCAGTGACAGCTTGGATGACCACTTGCAATCCTTGGAGAGAGTGTTTAATAGACTCAAGGAAGCAGGGCTTACCGCTCGTCCAACCAAGTGCATGATTGGTTACCAGACTCTGGAATTTCTAGGACACACCATCACTCCAGGACACATTGTCCCAGAGGAGAAGAACCTGGAGAAAATCAGAAATGCACCAAGGCCAAAAACGAAGAAGGATGTGCGATCTTTTCTCTCGTTGTGTGGGTTCTATCACAAATTTATCCCACATTTCACTGAACTGGGAGCTCCATTGACGGAAACCTTGAAAAAGGGATTCTCAGACCAAATCATTTGGACACCAGAATGTGAGACTGCCTATAGCCAGTTAAAGGAGGCCTTGGTCAGCAAACCTGTATTACAGCTCCCTGACCTTTCCAAACCATTTGTGTTGAGAACGGATGCGAGTGCGATTGGGATTGGGGCAGCCTCGTTACAGGAAGGGAAAGACGATGCTTCGGTTTTGAAACCTGTGGCATACGCAAGCAAGAAACTACTCCAGGCTGAGAGGAATTATTCGAACGTCGAGAGAGAGAGAGAGAGAGAGAGAGAGAGAGAGAGAGAGAGAGAGAGGAGAGAGAGAGAGAGAGAGAGAGAGAGAGAGAGAGAGAGAGAGAGAGTGCCTGTCTCTTGTATGGGCCGTGCAAAAATTCCAGCCCTATTTGTATGGAGTTAAGTTTCGAGTCCAGTCGGATCATCAGCCCCTGATGTTCCTGGCTACTTCTCAGAGGCTCAACGCCCGTTTGATGCGGTGGTCGTTGCTACTTCAACCCTATAATTTCACAGTGGAGTACATTCCTGGGAAGGAAAATGTTAGAGCGGATTTCTTGTCAAGACACCCAGCTCCTGAAGAAGAGGAATGAATCATCTGGATTGAACTCATGGTGGAGAAGAGTGAGATGGACTACTCTCTTAAGAGATCGCCATGAGTTAACCAGATAATGATAATACAGAAAGTTTGCTTAGCGCATATTTTCTAGGCCACAACAGTTGTACAAAATACAGATAGAACCCGTCAGATCCTAGTTACAATCACATATCAGACAATTCCAGGTCGGGCAAAAATAACAGCTGCAGATGTGTAGGGGAAGTGAGTGAGAAGAATCCATACATCGCTTTGACAGTTTATCAACAGTCGGATACAAGTAGAATTGGCCGGCTCGGGACATGAAACAGTCCGTCTTTCATTTTGAGTTCCGGACATCAAGCGAAATGGCGGCTGGGGTTGTCACCACTCGACAGAAGATTGGCGGTTTGTTGTGGAAACCCGTTGTTGGGAGCATACAGGAACTAGCTAGCTTGTTGTGGGAGTCAAAAAAAGTGATGACAACTCTGACATTGATTGAGCCAGGGAAGATAGATTCCTGACAAGGGATGATCTGCCCAAAATACACACCTGTGTGGACATATAGGATAACGTCACGTGACCAATTTTAGGCGTTTGCCAAAAACCCGAGTTGGGGACAATGAGTGTAGACCAAAATATGGATTAGGATGGACGTGTTTGTTGGAGAGCTCTACAGTGTTAGATTAATTAAAAATTAACTAGCATGTGTCGTTATGGCAAAGTGTAGCAGCCATCCAGGATTGAGGCGGGTTTGCCTAAGGTAGTTTTAGATGGTGTTACTAGTCCTAATTAACATAGGCAGTAGTCTTGTTAAAACTAGAGTGTGATGATTAGCACTGTTAGTTGAAAACTAGTTAGAGTAGTGAAGTGATAAGTGGCTCTGTTGGTTGAAAATAGATTAGTGAAGTATTGATAAGCTTAACTAGTTGAGAATTGAGTAATGAGGGATAATTGGGATATTCCAGTGGGTGTCCCTGGTGGGCGGGGTTCCGCATTCTGTTTGTTGATTTTGTTTTTCTTGTCTTGGCCAGATGATAACCAATGTGTTGAGTCATATGTCCCTGACAGAGTTAGGTTAATTGTATTTTGCTGAGCAAGGGCCAATGGCCACGATCATCTAATAGAGATCAGTGACGGGGAGGCTATCACCAGTTGTATGATCTATTTTACAGGTTCCCTCTGGTCGGGATGAAGCACACAGAATCATTGAAAAATCTGATCCCGGATAAATTATGATGCAGAAGATTGGCCAGCAACCTTCTAAATGGGTCTATGCTAGAAGAAGCTGATAAACATTGCTCAGTGGAGCTGAATGGTAGAAGTATCCTACAGGATAAGTACCGAATGAGTTGTAGATCACACCAGTAGTGAGGAGGTTCAGTCCACGTATGACGAGAACAGTAGCGACTGATGTTCACATTGGAGGAAAGATAACATTTAAGTGGCAGTTGTTCCACGTATCAAGGAAATCAGAACTGTCAGACAATATCTAGTAAATAAAGCAAGCCATTTTAGTCTAGATACAATGACTGTTTAAGAGTGAAAAACTATAGAACATATCGCAAGAAGAAAACGTCATGTTTCATAGGACAGTGTTTCCATGTATTTTTCACTGCGCAGGAATTATGAAGTCTGAGTTTCTATAAAACTATTAGGAACAGTGGTGTTAGAAACAATAATAGTATTTTCACGGATTATATTTGAATGGGATTCAGATCTCATGGTCATCAGAGCTCCTGGAGGAGGACATGTCTGGAGAGAAGGACACGACTTCGGTGAGGTCCATTGTGCTGATTCTTGTGATGTCGTGTAATCCTTGCCATGATGAGTGGACTCTGAACATGAACTCTGTGGTCTGACCGATACATTTACATTAGAATACACTGTGACGGGACAGCGCCGGCAGCATCATAATTACCCAAGTTTTCAAGGAATTACAGAGCCCACAATATTTTTCTAAATTCTCTAAAAGAATAAACGTTCCCCAGAAGAGGATAAAAACGTAAGAGAAAAATACAGATCACTTAGAGCCCGCACTATCATTTTTTAACTACATTAGTAGATCAAAGCAACGTCTGGTCTCTACATCTAAGAGATTTTCCCTTTGATGTTCTGATCAACCAGACATCGCGGAGCCAGTCAGTTGAGATTGACGTGTTAGTTTACAAGCCTGCGGTGGAATAGGGACTAACACCTTACGTTCAACAGGACCTAACGTGTGAACCAGCCACGGCAGAATGGGAGATAAGAGGGTCAGCCAGACCCGTCTGAAATAATACATGGCAGTGCTACTCAGGGGAAAACCCCGTGTGACCAAAGACGACAATATAATGCAGGCCTAACACCTATCTAGAAGTCCAGACATTGGGGAGACGGGACAACGTTCTGAGTTGCCACCACAAAGGAGCAATTAGGACCAGATACTTGACACCTCAAGGCAATACAGCGGCAAAGTAGGAACACATGGCTGACACACTTATTGCCAGCAACCCAGGAGAGGCGGGTGTTAATAGCCTATTGGAATGTAATGACGCAACTGCATTGCCGCCAAAGCATGTTTCCATTGTTTCAGGCGTGGCGGGGCCTCGGTCCATTTGATTGACAGATGAAACTACCCTTCACAGGAAAGGAGGAGGGGGGAGAAGAGTTTAGGACTTAATCCATCCCGTCATCGTACATGGAAAAATAGGTGGAGTTAATTAATAGGGGAGATATTAATTAGCCAACGTGGAAAACTAGCCAGGGCTGAAGAGAATAAAACTACATGCATGGCCAGCAAGACTTCAGAAGCAAATTTACAATAGCATTCTTAGGATACCTACTGGAGAAATATTAACATTTCGTTCTGTTGGACTTCTGTACGAAGTCGTATGACAGGATTTCCTAGCTATAACCCAGGTAATACCATTACTCTGATTAGTTTGTCTGCTAGTCTGAAGGCTTGTGTAGTTTCCTGTTTCTACATATTCTCCCAAACTTTACACTCGTGGATTTTCTTTTGTACTTAATGTTCCAGTTTCTAGATTTACTATTACACTGAGAACTACCTTCTTCTTTCATTCACTACTTGGTTGTCTGATTTGTTGTATGTGATAATTTGGAGAAATCCATTATCCAAGCTACATGAGCGTGTGGCTTATGCATGTACAGGAGATACATTTAGATTCATCCTGTATGATGTTAAACATTGGGGAGACTGACTACTTAGGAGAAATTCCTGATAGCTACCAGTCTCTTGATAGCGTCCAATTAACATTGATTATTTGGACCAACACTTTGAGTGCCTACCAAGATTGTGGTGAAACCACTTGGTTTGAGGAATGGCACCAGTTCACCTTGTCTGCATGATGTCTGCATGAGGACAGACATGACTTAGGACATTCAATATATCAGACAGAATTCAGGGAAGGCATTTAATGTTCGACAGGACTGTGCGACCAGCCCTTCCGACAAGACAGTATGAATGAATCAGAAAGGGAAAGAGTAAGTGATGGTGAACTTATATGGGAAACACCCCATTACATAAATGTATGTGATGATGTATGTTTTGAGCTATAGATGTTCTAAATGGTTTTATGAATATATACATATATATTTATTTATTTAGAACTGATATATGTTTATGTAACATGCCATCATCTTATCTACATACCATCATATATTATGACTTGACTGTATGTTTATATGAATGTATAGACATAGTGTTTGAGATGTGTAGACGTAGATACTACCCCATCTCCGTTCGTTTCATTCCAGATCTCTTAGGAGGCAATGGACAGTCAACAATCCATATCCGGAAGTGACTTAGCCGTGTGAAGGGACCAATTTGGACTCCTTCAATCTGACAGTGAACTGCGGTCTCACTGGGGGAAGCAGGACCCTATGTGCTTCTGAGCTTTTCAGCCAGATGAGTTACGTATACCATAATATAATCATCATCAT
>JACEFZ010002037.1:177500-212500 GCA_014155875.1 Cepaea nemoralis
ACTGCAATCGACACGTAACTCTAGGTCCAGTTTTTGTGTTATGTTTCTCCAGTCTAGCTATTGTTGTATTGCTTACTGTAAAATTACACAGAATATTTCTATGATCCTGCACTACTGATGATCTGCACATTTGAAACTAGCCTAGTATAAAGGCCCTAGAACTCAATCAATTTGACGTTTTGAAACTGTGTAATATTATGGTCTAATGTGGCAAGAAACTACGAAACAGACTTTTCTACACAACAACGATGCCACAGATCAGACCAGACCTCAAGCGGTCGTCCATGCTCGTCGCCCATACCGGGACAGACGGCTAGCAAACGTTGATCACCGATGAGGAAGTTAGAAATGTAATTATTCATGTGCTACACAGATGGTTTGGCTGCCGTTCCTAGGTTTAGGCAATGAGCTTAAGAGGGCTATGCAGCAAGTCTTCTAGTATTCTCGAGTGCCTTTGAATGATATTGCAGTTTCCTATTGCTTCCTAATTTCTCCGCCACCAAGTTGTTTAATGTGATGATATTGGGCGCCATCAGGGCCATGGGTGATAATATCTTCTTCTTCTATTTATTGTCCATATCGTCCGGCTTTGGTGATCATGTCTGTCCACAACTCTCTGTCTCGTGTTCTGCTAATAATTTCTTATACTTAGTTAGTTAGTTAGTTAGTCGTGGTTCCAACTTCACGGCAACGGGTTGTCCCCATATTGCTCCGTTCCTGTGCCAGTGAATATCACAAAATGCTCCTCACTGCCCCATGTGAACAATGGAATAGACAGGAGTGTCGGCAAGCCAACAGCCCGCACAGGTACAATGTGCATAATGCCGCCGCCAGAATGCCAACACAAAAGTCCTCCACGAAAAATACAGTTCATCGTCGATGAAAACGGCAGTCACCAGAAAGACTTCATTGACCGGGGTTTTATCCCATATGGTTAGGTCTCTTTCTGCAGGGCGACCCACCGAAAGCGCACTCGTGAACCGAAAAGGCAAACCAGTCAATCCAGCAACAATCGGCCGTCATCGTTCCGAACATGCAGTTCACGCTAAAAACCGCGGACAGATGTAAAAGCATTCCACGCGAAATTCACATCTCACAGTGTCACGCCACGCACTCACTCAGTAGCAGGGCGACGGAACCATAATTTCTTATACTGATTTCTTCCATGCCATGACGTCGACATGTCTAGCATCTTCTCTCTTGGTCTCGCCATGCCTCTCTTAGCCTCCAACATTCCCGTTGTCACGACACACTCCAACTTTCCCGTTCTCATGACTTACCAATGAATGTGGACTGTCTTCATCTGTTGCGGGTAACCTGCTCGTATTTCACTATATCTGCACTGCTCTTTCTAGGCGTATACGATGTTCTCATAATTCTTTTCATAAACCACCATCTCCGCAGCGTTCACATAATTCTTAACTGGTCTGCTAATTGTCCATGTTTTGCGTCCGTACATCAGGACTGTCGCAACATAGCTCTTAGGAACTTTGTTTCTCATCTAGATTGATAAAGATAAAATGCAGAGCATATTCTTCATCTTGTAGAAACTGCCTTTCCTTTGGGTTGTTCTGTATTTAACTTCTTGAATACATATTTCATCAGCGTTTATTTAAGTACCGAAACACAGAGAATCTCTTTACGAAACAATGGCTTCGGTAACATCATATCATGTATAACCAAGACTTCTTTTTATTGCGTACGTAATGCCAGCTGCGGAAATCAAACCAACATGTATATAATACCGCATTTCTGATCATCTGCGCGTAATTCTATTTTATCTGTTTGTTTGAGCACCATACCTGACAGTTTGAGCACAATACCTGACTGTTTGAGCACCATACCTGACTGTTTGAGCACTATACATGACTGTTTGAGCACCATACCTGACTGTTTGAGCACCATACCTGACAGTTTGAGCACCATACCTGACTGTTTGAGCACCATACCTGACTGTTTGAGCACCATACCTGACTGTTTGAGCACTATACATGACTGAGAGTTCTTCATATTCTTCCCCTTCTGTTTACAGCCCAAGTGGTGTAGTGGCTAGTATTCTTGCCTACCAAGACTGAACAATGGCAGGATTATTTTATCATAGTCTAATACAAATGAGTACCAGTCAATTATAAAAATTTTCTGGGATTTGCTGGAAGTAGCCGAACAAATTCCAGTGTGGGTGGACAAGAAAATTAATAAGTCTTCAGGAATCAGCTGAAACGCTATAAAATGTCCTCCTCGTCGATTGCTTAACAACTGATAAATTATGCCCATAATGTGAACAAATAAAATGCGTTTAGTATACTGTATTCGACGAACAATAATCGATTGTTGAAATATAACAAGGCGATAGCAATTAGGCGGTTCCAGCCCGTTTCTGGGAATTGCCTGGAAAGAAAAGTCGAAGAGAAAGAGAACTACCCATCCTACACCAATGATGTCGCTTTCTAACCTGGAATATGTGAAGGACTCACATTTCTAACTTCAACGACAGGGGACAACCTTTTTATACAGTGCGTTAACAAATGAGATCTTGATCTTGCAATGAGGTGTCCAAAAGATGAAAATAGGCGGAATGCTATTTATGAGGTGTGCTTAAGGGCAAGTGTGCTTCGTAATGACACCGTTGTATGGTAGTGGAGGTCATGAGGAGATGACCACAACGCCACGTTTGATGGGAAACATGAGGAGATAACCACAACGCCACGTTTGATGGGAAATATGAGGAGATGACTACAACGCCACGTTTGATGGGAAACATGAGGAGATGACCACAACGCCACGTTTGATGGGAAACATGAAGAGATGACTAGAACGCCACGTTTGATGGGAAACATGAGGAGATGACCACAACGCCACGTTTGATGGGAAACATGAGGAGATGACCACAACGCCACGTTTGATGGAAAACATGAGGAGATGACCACAACGCCACGTTTGATGGGAAACATGAAGAGCTGACCACAACGGCACGTTTGATGGGAAACATGAGGAGATGACCACAACGCCACGTTTGATGGGAAACATGAGGAGATGACCAAAACGCCCCGTTTGATGGGAAACATGAGGAGATGACCACAACGCCACGTTTGATGGGAATCATGAGGAGATGACCACAACGCCACGATTGATGGGAAACATGAGGAGATGACCACAACGCCACGTTTGATGGGAAACATGAGGAGATGACCAAAACGCCATGTGTGATAGGAAACATCAGGAGATGACCACATCGGTATGGGCTGGCGTATAACAATAGGAGATGACCACAACGCCATGTCGAGACTTAAAACATCAGTATTGATCACAATGTTATGTCTGGTGGAATTTATCTAGCGATGACCACAATTTTATGTCTGGTGTAATTAATCAAGAGATGACCACAATTTTATGTCTGGTGTAATTAATCAAGAGATGATCACAATGTTATGTCTGGTGTAATTAATCAAGAGATGACCACAATTTTATGTCTGGTGTAATTAATCAAGAGATGACCACAATTTTATGTCTGGTGTAATTAATCAAGAGATGACCACAATTTTATGTCTGGTGTAATTAATCAAGAGATGACCACAATTTTATGTCTGGTGTAATTAATCAAGAGATGACCACAATTTTATGTCTGGTGTAATTAATCAAGAGATGACCACAATTTTATGTCTGGTGTAATTAATCAAGAGATGACCACAATTTTATGTCTGGTGTAATTAATCAAGAGATGACCACAATTTTATGTCTGGTGTAATTAATCAAGAGATGACCACAATTTTATGTCTGGTGTAATTAATCAAGAGATGACCACAATTTTATGTCTGGTGTAATTAATCAAGAGATGACCACAATTTTATGTCTGGTGTAAATAATCAAGAAATGATCACAATGTTATGTCTGGATTGTTCTTTACTTGGGGCACACTCTTAGCGTTTAAAAAAAAAAAATTCATTTTCTCTGGGATCACATTTTCACATTCAACTTTTGTATAACCCCAACTTCTTCGGATGTAGAGATAAAGTACAGTATACAGTTTGTATACATGATGATGATGATGATGATAATACAGTTTGTAACACGTTTCCTTATTTCTTGGACATCCACCACTCATAAAATATTTTGAGAACATTAAGGGGCTTGGCGTGTTCACCAAGACCCCTCCTAGACAAATTACTTTGCAAAACGGTCCACATTAATAGACGAATACATTATGATTTCAGCTACAGGTCAATAGATGAAAGCTCGTTAATATTTGTACAATATGTTGCAAGTCGACGTGCAGTATTCTACAAATTTTACTTATATTCAAAGAGTTTTTATCTAGATTCGTATCGCAATTTTAGTAGCAATTAAACTGTATCTAACTAAACAATTTTTGCTTTAAAATTGAGAATTTCAGACTATAGAACCAATCATCTATAAAAGCGGAGATTGCCTCCCTTATACGAAATAAAATCGTTTTTAGCACCCTTGCCCACCACGACAGCGGTTCGGTTTCTATTTCCAACAGAGGCAGAGTTACTTTTTTTTTTTATCAGGACAACTCTGGCGCCGACCCAGCCTAGTTAAAATTAGTACCCAAAGTTGTCTAGAATTTTCTGGAATTATGTGGGATGGAAATGTGATGAGGAAAGTAAACTGGCCACCAGATCTCCTTGTGGACCTAGATGGCCTCCGTGGCATAGAGGTTAAACCGTCTGCCTCGAGCTCCGAAGGAAGTGGGCTTGTTACCGGACACCGGTTCATGGCTGCCATTTTCAGGGAGACTCTTGTAGAGAGGTTCCGTGCCATGACACAAGGCAGTCAAGCATTGTCTCTCCTTTGTGCTTGGATTACTGCTTATATTACTCTAGAAAGGTGTTGTGTGTCACTGCACCATTGAAAGTCGAAACTGTATTCACGCCCGGAAGAACTGTGCTGCATCTCATCTGTGTACATATCGACATGCTAGAAAGTGTCATCCCGTACTTCTACACTGCACAACCAGGCATGGTCTTTGATGCACCCCGTGCTTATACGTTTCACAGCAGACATTGGCATTGATGCATCACGTAATAATATACTGGTGGGAATTTCATTCCCTGAGAACCGTCTAAATATAGCTCTTAAGAGCTTAAGAGCTTTGTTTCTCATCTTGATTCACAAAGATAAAATGCAGAGACTTTTCTTCATCTTGTTAAAAACTGCCTTAGCTTTGAGCTATTCTGTATTTATCTTCCTTAATACATATTCCGTCAGCGTGTATTTAAGTACCAATCTTTTTATTACGCCATGCCATCAGCGGGAATCAAACCAACATGTATCTAATATCGATCTTCGCAGTTTGCAATTTCCGATCATCTGCCGTAGTTCTATTTTATCTGACTATTTATTAATATATCTGATTGTTTGAGCAGCATACCGGACTGTTTGATCAACATATCTGACTATCAGAGCAATATATCTGACTGTTTGAGCAACATATCTGACTATTAGAGCAATATATCTGACTGTTTGATCAACATATCTGACTGTTTGAGCAGCATACCTGACTGTTTGAGCAACATATCTGACAGTATGAGCAGCATATCTGACTGTTTGAACAACATATCTGACTGTTTGAGCAACATATCTGACTATTACAGCAACATATCTGACCGTTTGAGCAGTATATCTGACTATTGCAGCAATATATCTGACTGTTTGAGCAACATATCTGACTGAGAAGTTCTTCACATTCTTCCCATTCAGTATACAGACAAAATGGCGTAGTGGTTAGTATGCTTGCCTACCAAGACAGAACAGAGGCAGGATTATTTTGTCCGACCAAGAGGGCCTGGGATCGACATGATCTAATACAAATGAGTACCAGTTAATTTAAAAAAAACATTTCCTGGGATTTGCTGGGAGTAGCTGAACATATTCCAGTGTGGGTGGAAAAGAGAATTAATTAGTCTTCATGAATCAGTTGTTGTTGTTGTTTGTCCATCAAGAATGATGATGACCATTCATTTTATCCAGTGGGGTTGAAAGTATGGAGCCGTGAGTTCTAAGATGGCTGATAAGGCCTATTTTGGCTCGAAATGTTCTTTGACAATGTGGTCAAAGAATGCTTGACGTTTCTGGAGGAGGATTTTCTGCAGTAGTTTTTCTGTTATGTCTTTTCTTCACAGCTCTTGCAATCCTAGTTGCCTCACAAGTGACTGCACCTTTGCGTAATGATGCACGCCATGAATTTCGGTCTCTGGCTGCAGTCTCCCAGGTGTCATGATGAATTCCAAAAGCATTCAGTGATATTTTCAGTGTCTTTAAAGCGTTTCCTCTGGCCGCCTTGGGAGCGTTTACCACAACGCAACTCGCCGTAAAAAATTCGTTTAGGGAGCCTGTGATCTGGCATGCGAGTCAAGTGACCAGCCCAGCGAATGTGATTCTTCATTAGTAGAGTGTGGATACTGGGCATGGACGCTCTTTCTAAGACTTCAGTGTCTGGGATCTTGTCTTTCCATTTAATCTTCAGTAACTTCCTAAGGCAGACTGTGGAAGTGATTTAATTTCCTAGCGTGTCGCTGGTAAACAGTCCAGGTTTCACAAGCATATCATTGGCACCTTTCCGTCTTGACAGACGATAGTTTGGTACATTGTGCTTTAAAAAGGCTTAATAACTACGATCCATGGCGGTGGCGAGTGTGGCTGGTAAGGCCAATTCTTGCTGCAAATGTTTGCCCACAGTAGGTGCATGTGAAAACATGTTCACTTCCACCATTTTGCATCATCTTACGTCTCTCACGCTCTGTGTGTGCTTTATCTGCAATCATTTTCTCCTTTGTCTTTATTCCGTTTCTGATAGTTGCCCTCCATGCAACACGTTCAGCGGCGACGTGCTCCCAATGTGCATTATCAATGCCTGTATCAATCATGTCCCGCTTACACACATCTTTGTATCGTAGTAGAGGCCGACCCTGAGATCTCCTACCCGTCTGTAATTCACCAAAAAAGATGTCCTTTGGTATTCTACCATCATCCATCCTCCTAACGTGTCCTATCCATCTAAGTCTACGAAGACTGAGCATGGAATACACCGTCACACAACCTGATCTTTCCAATACTTCAGTATTTGTGATTTTGTCTTGCCACTTAATACCAAGTATTCTTCGCAGACACCGCATATGAAAGCTGTTTAAACGTTTCTCTTGGCGTGAGTAAGTTGTCCAGGTTTCACTGCCATAAAGAAGAGTACTAAGGACACAGGCTTGGTAGACGAGGACTTTTGTTTTGGCAGTAAGCTTCCTGTTCTCCCAGACTCTTTTTGCTAACCTGTTCATTGTTGTTGCTGCCTTATCAATCCTGATGTTGATTTCCTGATCGAGGGATAATTTGCTATTTACCTCTGATCCTAGATATGTAAAATGGTCTACTATCTCCAGTTCGGCGTCGTCAATAAAGATTGATGGTACACCATGTGCACCTTGTGACATAATCTGTGTCTTCTTTTTGTTAATTGTTAAACCAAATTCAGAACAAGCATTGGAGAATGCAGATAGTAGATGTTGTAATTCTTCCTCAGAGTGGGTCGTAATCGCAGCATCATCCGCAAAAAGCAACTCTCTTATCAGTACCCTCCTAATTGTGGTCTTGACCCTCAATCTCTGAGCATTGTAGAGGCCGCCATCTGAGCGTGAGTGAATGTATATACCACCATCCTGATCACGAAAGGCATATTTCAGTAGAAGTGAAAAGTATATCCCAAAGAGGGTGGGGGCTAGTACACAACCTTGCTTAACTCCACTCTTGATTTCAAACTCTTCTGAAGTTGAGCCATCAAACTTGATTATACCCTTCATGCCTGTGTGGAACGATTCCACAATGGACAGAAGAGTTGGTTGGCAGCCAATCTTCTTTAGTGCTTTGAACAGACCCTCACGACTGACCAAATCGAATGCCTTTGTGAGGTCGATGAAGGCAATAAACAGTGGCTGATTTTGTTCCCGGCATTTTTCTTGCATCTGTCGCAATGAGAATATCATATCAATGGTAGACCTGTTCTGACGGAAGCCACACTGTGATTCGGGGTAGACTTGATCTCCCAGGTCTTGAAGTCTATGCAGGACAATTCTGGCAAATACTTTCCCAACAATACACAGAAGTGAGATACCCCTATAGTTGTTACAGTCGCTCCGATCTCCCTTGTTCTTGTACAGCGTTATGCTGTTTGAATCTTTGAAATCCTGTGGGACTTGTCCTTCTCGCCAGCATAGCTCTATTAGCTGGTGGATCTGTAGAGCGAGTGTGTCTTGCCCACTCCTGATCACCTCTATTGGAATCCCATCCTTACCTGGAGCCTTGCCAGATGCAAGCTCATTTATAGCACACTTAACTTCTGTTATGGTGGGAAGTGTGTCCAGGTGGTCAAGAGTTGGCAGGGCCTCTATGGCGTTGAGGGCATTATCCTCTAGCTTAGGTTTCACTTGAGTAAAGCTCTAAATAGTGCTCGACCCATCTATCCATCTGCTGTTTCTTATCAGTGATGATTTCTCCAGTCAAGGTTTTCAGCGGTGCACTTCTTTTGATCATTGGACCACAGGCTTTCTTTATCCCTTCATACATGCTTCTGATGTTTCCCTTATCACTTGCGATTTGAATGGACTCACATAACTTGATCCAATAGTCATTCGCACACTGCCTGGCAGCCTTTTGTACATCCTTCCTTGCTTGCTTCAGCTCACTCAGAGTGTTACGTGTTGGTCTTTCCTTGTTTCTTAAGAGAGCCATCTTCTTTTTATCAATCAAGGGCTGCAGTATCTGGCTGTTTGCCGCAAACCAGTCCTGCCTCTTATGATCCACAGTGCCGTAAACCCCTACCGCTGTTTTATAAATAGTTTCCTTAAGTTTACTCCATTTATCATTTACTATACAATTTTCTGATGTATCATTGAAAGCGTCTTCAAGTTGCTGTTGAAATTCAAAGCACTTTCCAGGATCGTGAGTGTTAGTAATATTAATCCTGGGGCTAGACTTGTGTTTAGCTGTGTAGATTCTCTTTGGTCTCAGTCTAACCCTTGCAACAACCAAAGAATGATCTGTATCACAGTCAGCACTGTGGTAACTTCGAGATAATGATGTATGGTTCAGATGTTGTCTCCGTGTGACAATGAAGTCCAGCTGATGCCAATGGCCGGATCTTGGATGTTTCCATGTGACCTTATGCATCTCTTTTGATTTAAAAAAGGAGTTTGTAATACATAGGTCATTTCTAGTGCAATGCTCCAGCAGCCTTTGCCCATTATCATTCATGCGACCGATGTTGTATTTTCCAAGGCGCACTGGCCATGAACTCGAGTCCTTGCCCACACGAGCATTGAAATCACCGAGCATATAAATGTAGTCGGAGTTTGGAACTGCCTTGATCGCAGAGTCTAGCTGCTCATAGAACGTATCCTTCACATCATCAGAGGAAGCGAGTGTCGGTGCATATGCAGTGAGAATGGTAGCAAATCCACAGGAGGTTACCAAGAGCAGTGATAATAATCTTTCATTACCTCCAGCTGGGATATCAATCATTCCCAGTAGCGAATTCTTCACTGCAAAGCCCACACCATGTTGCCTTTTTTCTACCTGCCCTCTTCCCTTCCAAAAAAAGGTGTAATTGTTTTCCCTGAGTGACCCTTCCTCAGCGAGGCGAGTCTCCTGCAGGCCAGCAATATCAATGTTAAGACGATCGAGTTCAGCATCAATCACAGCCGTTTTTCTCACATCGTCAATATTTGTCAAGTCAGTGGAAAATCCTGGACACATGGTTCTCACGTTCCAGGTTGCAAGCCGTAGCTTGAGGTTTCTATTCTTTACACAAGCATATAGCAGTGTGGATAATACAACTGCTTTGTAGACTTTCAGCTTTGTTTGCAGGCTTATTTCATTTCTGTCCCATACATTCTTGTACAGTCTGCCAAAGGCCGCGCTGGCCTTGGAGATTCTTGCATTCACTTCATCATCAATTGTGGCAGCTTGTGACACAGTGCTGCCAAGATAGGTGAATATGTCCACAACACTTAGTCTATGATCATTCACTTTGATATTCGGCACAGTGTGATTATTCCCTGGAGCTGGCTGGTACATAACTACAGTCTTCTCCAAATTGATATTGAGCCCAAAGTTGGCACAGGCATGTGAGAAAGCTGAAACATTATGTTGCATGTCCGCCTCTGAGTTGGCGTATAGAGCGCAATCATCAGCAAACAGGAGCTCTCTGACGATGTCGCTGTCAATTTTGGTTTTAACTTTCAGCCTTCTGAGATTGAACAACTTTCCATCCATGCGGTAGTTGATGTCTATTCCAATGTCGTTGTTCTCGAAGGCATTCGTCAACATAGCTGAAAACATGAGGCTGAACAGTGTTGGTGCCAGGACACATCCTTGTTTCACTCCATTGGTGACAGGAAAGGGTTCAGATAGTTCACCATTTTCCCGTACTCTTGCCTGCATGCCATCATGAAATAGCCGCACTATTTGGACAAACTTTCGTGGACAGCAATATTTTGCCATAATCTTCCACAGCCCTTCTCTGCTGACTGTATCAAAAACCTTGGTAAGGTCAATGAAAGTGGAGAACATTTCGCAGTTATGTTCCTAACATTTATCTTGCAGCTGCCTTGCAGCGAAAATCATGTCAACAGTTCCACGTTCTTTTCTGAAGCCACACTGGCTCTCGAGAAGAAGACCTTGATCGAGATGGGCCGTGAGGCGATTGAGTAGAATTCTGGCGAGTATCTTCCCTGCAATTGAAAGCAAGGAGATGCCTCGGTGGTTTTCACAGGATTGGCGGTTTCCTTTTCGTTTGTAAAGGTAGACTATTGACGCGTCCTTGAAATCTTGTGGCATGGTCTCGTTCACCCATATGTTTGTAAAGACTTGGTGAATCTGCTCTGTTAGGACCGGCCCACCTGCCTTGTATATCTCTGCCGGGATGGAAGTCCGGACCAGGTGCCTTGCCGCTGGAGAGTTGCTGGATGGCTTTGTTTACTTCCACTATGGTTGGCAGGTCATCAAGTGTATCATTGATGGGAACTTGAGGAAGGCAGTTGATGGTTTCATCATCGAAGAAGGAAGTTGCATTTAAGATGTTGCTGAAATGTTCTGCCCAGCGCTGAAGGATGTCTTTCTTATCGGTGACCAATGTTCCCCCATCTGCACTGAGGAGGGGAGCTGTGCCTGGTGATGTAGGACCATAGACCGCTTTCAGTGAGTCGTAGAAGTTTTTCATATCTTGTCTGTCAGCAAAGCCTGAATTTCATCAGCTTTGCTGCTCAGCCAGGAGTCCCGCATGTGCCGAAGTTTCTGCTGCACTACTCTCTGAATGTTCTTGAAGGCATCTTTTTTTTTTATTTTGACTTCGGGTCATTCAAATGTGCCTTGAGGAAAAGATGTTTCTCGGTCAGCAATTGGTTGATATCTTCGGAATTTTCATCAAACCAGTCCTTATGCTTTCGGTGGGTTGGACCCAGGATTTCCATAGCAGTGTTGTAAATTATGGCCTTTAGGGCTCACCACTCTGTTTCTGTAAACTGTTTAGCTGCAGCATTGGGCTTGAGGCGGTCTTCCAGCATATTTTCAAAGGACAGCTGCATTTTCTTGCTGTTTAGGCGGGTGACATTTAGTTCTGTTTTGCATTTTCACCCCTTGAGGACGCCGTGGTGGTTTGATGTGAATGTTTATTTTCGAGATAATGAGACGATGATCTGTCCAACATTCAGCACCACACATGGATTTTGTCACCCGAACGTCTTGTCTGTCACTCCTCCTGACGACGACATAGTCAATGAGGTGCCAGTGTTTCGATCGAGGGTGCATCCACGATATCCTGTTTCTCATGGGGAGACGGAAAATTGTGTTGGTAATCAGGAGATCGTGTTCGGCACATGTCTGAAGAAGGAGGAGTTCATTGCTGTTACAATTTCCGACTCCGTGCTTTCCAATAATGCCACTCCAAGAGGTGGTGTCCGTGCCTACTCTGGCATTGAAATCCCCAAGGAGTATAAGTTTGTCTCCTTTGGGAACAGATGTTAATAAATTGTGCAGGTCCTCATAGAACTTGTTCTTGGCATCATCTTCATTGATCATAGTTGGTGCGTAGACACTCACAATGGTTGCATGCTTCCTTCCATTCAGCAGGGGCAATTTAATGGTTATGAGCCTGTCGTTTATAGCCTTTGGAAATCAGCTAGTTTCCCGACCAGTGCCGACTTAATGGCAAATCCCACACCGGATTGGCGTCTTTCCTCGCTTTTCCTTCCACTCTAGAAAATTGTGTAGCCGGCACATATTTCACAGATTTGACCTCCTTCTGCAAGTTGTGTCTCGCTCAAGGCTGCAATGTCGATGTTGTACCTGCCCAGCTCTCTCCCAATCAGTGCTGTTTGTCTCTCTGGACCCGACGCGCCATCTCTGTCAAGTAGGTTGCGTACATTCCAAGTTCCGATTGTTAAGGGAATATGGTTTGCTCTTTTAGCTTTACCTGTTTTTTCTTTGTTTGTATGTCGACCGCAGTTTAGGGTACCCACCAACCGCGGCTAGCTGGTTAGGTAGTGATGGAGCAGACAATGCTTAGGGCACCTTTTCTAGCCCCTTCCTCATGCTATGGAGGTGAGCAGTGTGTTCCTATAGAGGGCTGCTCAGTCGCTCAGGGGGCTGCCGAATCCCACTGCTGCTCCGGTCAGTAAAAGACGACCATATGGCCTGAGCCGCCTGCGTGCAGGTCTGCGACTACGACTGCCAGCGTACCCACGCCTGCGCTTCGCAGCTCGCCCATCGCCACAGGGCGTGAAGGTGATATATGACTTTGGATGAAGAATGACTTGCGCGATGAATCGGATTAAAGTGAGGAAGAGTTGCGCAATTCGTCGACCTCACTCTCTCGCCTGAGTCCATCGGAATCCAGTGTGAGGACAAGTCAAGACGACTGGAGACGAATACAGGTGCAGTGGATGACCAGGGCGCTCTACGTGCCTTGCCGTGCTAATTACGTTCCACAACGCTTTGCAGGTAAACGCCGTCTTGCCCGTTGAATCAGGAATTATTTCTTCCGCGCAGTCTGCCGGATCCTGTTGAATCAGTTCAAAGGCTATAGAACGTCATCCTCGTCGATTTCCCAACAAATCATAAACTATAGCTATAATGTGAACACAGAAAAAGCGTTTATTATACTGTATTCGACGAACATGGTGTCAGATCTTAGTCAGATATGACTGATCTACCGTAATGACAGCAGATGGTACTACCTGCCTTATGTTAACGCAGAAAGTTGGGCGGAACTTACCAAACCCGACACCCCACATTGTGCCAACGGCTTCGGGCGGAAGAGCGCAGTTGGGAGGGTACAAGCCTTATCCTGGTGCGAGGAAATGCAACCTAAAGACAAAATGTCATGGCAGGGCAGACCAGGCCCTAAGCCTTGGTTAGCAGCTAGTCTAGGATCGAAGCTCCGACAGGCAGACAGTTAGAGCATTGCTTTGCTGATCTGGCAGTTTCTGCAGCTTGTCTTGTTCCAGATATATTGGTTTTACCATTCCTCTGGAGTGAACTAGGCAGGTCGAGAGAGAGATTATGCTGCATGGACAACACATGGTCTCTATATTTTAGCCATGCTTTGTGTTATGGAGAGGTATAACCCCATTCCTGGTCTTAATCGGTCTTGGAATCAAAGCGGGAGGTAGCATTTACGGGTTATAAGTCCTTGTCAATTGGCGTAGACATGGGGCGCCACGGGTTGCCTCTGACGGTGGGAGACACCTACAGGTCTCACTAATCAGCTAACGCCCGCCTCAAGCTGGGCAGCGCCCGGCCACTTGGGTGCTGATCCGCCACAGCCTTCCTGCTTCAATGGGTGCTTGGGGCTAGGACAAAATCTGAATCGCAGTTTGTAAAACCAATGCACCAGGTATTACTAAAAAGGAAAATTAAATCTCAAGCTATGGCTTGCAATCTGTAACATAATAACCATGTATCCAGGATTTTCCACTGACCTGACGAATATTGACGATGTGAGAAAAACGGAAGTGTTTAATGCCGAACTCAATCGTCTCCTGCAGGAGACTCGCCTAGCTGAGGATGGGTCACTCAGGGAAAACAATTACACCCTTTTTTTGAAGGGTAGAGAGCAGACAGAAAAAGGCAACATGGTGTGGACTTTGCAGTGAAGAATTCGCTATTGGGAATGATTGCAATTCCAGCTGGAGGTAATGCAAGACTATCATTCCTGCGCTTGGCAACCTCTTGTGGTTTTGCCACAGATATCACTGCATATGCACCGACTCTCACTTCCCCTGATGATATGAAGGATTCGTTCTATGAGGAGTTAGACTCTGTGATCAAGGCAGTTCCAAAATCCGACTACATTTATATGCTCGGTGATTTCAATGCTCGTGTGGGCAAGGACTCGTGGTCATGGCCAGTGTGCCTTGGAAAATACAACATAGGTCGCATGAATGAAAATAGGCAAAGGCTACTGGAGCATTGCACCTGATGCCCGTATGTATTACAAACTCCTTTTTTAAAACAGAACAGCTGGATAAGGTCACATGGAAACATCCAAGATCCGGCCATTGACAACAGCTGGACACGAAGACAACATCTGAACCAAACATCATTAACTCGAAGTTACCACAGCACTGATTGTGATACGGATCATTCTTTGGTTGTTGCAAGGGTTAGACTGAGACCAAAGAGAACCTACGCAGCTAAACACAAATCTAGCCCTAGGAGTAATATTATTAATAACCACGATCATGATAAGTGCTTTGAGTTCCAACAGTAATTTGAAGACGCTTACACTGATACATCAGAAAACTGTACAGCAAGTGAAAAGTGGGGTAAACTTAAAGAAACTCTTTATAAAACAGCTGTGGGGTTTACGGCACTGTGGATCCTAAGAGGCAGGACTGGTTTGCGGCAAACAGTCAGACACTGCAGCCCTTGATTGATAAAAAGAAGATAGCTCTCTTAAGAAACAAGGAAAGAACAACGCGTAACACTCTGAGTGAGCTGAAGCAAGCTAAGAAGGATGTGAAAAAGGCTGCCAGGCAGTGTGCAAATGACTGTTGGATCAAGTTATGTGGGCCTATTCAAAATGCAAATGATAAAGGAAACACCAGAAGCATGTTTGAAGGTATAAAGAAAGCCTGTGGTCCAATAATCAAAAGAAGTGAACCATTGAAAACCTTGACCTCTTACTGATAAGAAACAGCAAATGGATAGATGGGAATTTCGAGCTCTACTCAAGTGAGACCAAACTAGCGGATGATGCCCTCAACGCCATAGAGGCTCTACCAACTCTTGACCACCTTGACACACTTCCCACCATAACAGAAGTTAAGTGTGCTATAAATGAACTTGCATCTGGCAAGGCTCCAGGTAAGGATGGGATTCCAATAGAGGTTATCAGGAGTGGGCAAGACACACTCACTAACTCACACACTCACATAATAGAGCT
Source organism: Cepaea nemoralis (assembly GCA_014155875.1). Taxonomy (NCBI): domain Eukaryota; kingdom Metazoa; phylum Mollusca; class Gastropoda; order Stylommatophora; family Helicidae; genus Cepaea; species Cepaea nemoralis. The sequence continues at coordinate 192,952 of JACEFZ010002037.1, forward strand.
ATGCTGGCAATAATGATAAGTCCCACAGGATTTCAATGATTCAAGCATCATAACACTGTACAAGAACAAGGGCGATATGAGTGACTGCAACAACTATAGGGGTATCTCACTTCTGTGTATTGTTGGGAAAGTATTTGCCAGAATTGTTCTGCGCAGGCTTCAAGTCCTAGGAGATCAAATCTACCCCGAATCACAGTGTGGCTTTCGACAGAACCGGTCTACCATTGATATGATATTCTCATTGCGACAAATGCAAGAAAAATGCCGTGAACAGAATCAACCACTGTGTATTGCCTTCATCGACCTCACAAAGTCATTTGATTTGGTCAGTCGTGAGGGTCTGTTCAAAGCACCAAAGAATATTGGCTGCTCACCAACTCTTCTGTCCATTGTGGAATCGTTCCACACAGGCATGAAGGGTATAATCAAGTTTGATGGTGAAACTTCTGAAGAGTTTGAAATCAAGACTGGAGTTAAGCTAGGTTGTGTACTAGCTTCCACCCTCTTTGTAATATACTTTTCACTTCTACTGAAATATGCCTTTCGTGATCAGGATGGTGGTATATACATTCACTCACGCTCAGATGGCGGCCTCTACAATGCTCAGAGATTGAGGGTCAAGACCACAATTAGGAGGGTACTGATAAGAGAGTTGCTTTTTGCAGAAGATGCTGCAGTTATGACCCACTCTGAGGTTGAATTACAACGTCTACTATCTGCATTCTCAAATGCGTTTTCTGAAGTCAGAAGGCCACCAAACCCTACTCAAGACGACTATCACGTTATGGACAGACCAGAACAGGTCATTATTCTGCGCCTCAGAACAGGACACAATAGATTACGTAACCACATGTATACAAAATTCAAAAATGGTGACTCAGCCATGTGCACATGTGGTTTGGCGTCGCAAACAGCAGAGCACATACTCCAGGGCTGCCTAAACTACAACATATCCAGGTGAACCTTCTGGCCTAGAGAGACAACACTGGAAGATAAACTCTTATGGACCGCTGAGTGAACTAAAACAGTCTGTTAGATTCATACAAGAGACAACATTGCAGTTATAGACATATTTCAAGCGAACGAAAGAAAAAGAAGAATGAAGTTGGTTTAACAATTAGCAAAAAGAAGACACGATTATGTCGCAAGGTGCACATGGGGTACCATAAATCTTTATTGACGACGCCTAACTAGAGATAGTAGACCATTTTACATATCTAGGATGAGAGGTAAACAGCAAATTATCCCTAGATCAGGAAATCAACATCAGGTTTGGTACGGTAGCAACAACAATGAACAGGTTAAGAAAAAGAGTGGGAGAACAGGAAGCTTACTGCCAAAACAAAAGTCCTTGTCTATCAAGCCTGTGTCCTTTGTACTCTTCTTTATGGATAGATCAGGTTGTGTGACTGTTTATTCCATGCTCAAACTTCGTAGACTTAGATTGATAGGGCATGTTAGGAGGATGGATGATGGTAGAATACCAAAGGACATCTTTTTTGGTGAATTACAGATGGGTAAGAGATCTCAGGGTCGGCCTCTACTACGATACAAAGATGTGTGTAAGCGGGACATGATTGATACAGGCATTGATAATGCACACTGGGAGCAAGTCGCCGCTCAACGTATTGCATGGATGGCAAATATCAGAAATGGAATAAAGACAAAGGAGAAAATGATTGCAGATAAGTCACACACCGAGCGTGTGAGACGTAAGATGGTGCATGATGGTGGAAATGACCATGTGTTCACATGCATCCACTGTAGACGACCATTTACATCGCGAATTGGCCTTATCAGTCACATTCGCTACCACCATGGGTTTAGTTATTATGCCTTTTTGAAGCACAAACTATCGTCTGTCAAGACGGCAAGGTGCCAATGAATTCTACGAACAATAAACGTTTGCTGAAATATAATGAAGCGATAGCAATTGGGGGTTCCAGCCGGTTTCTAGAAATTGTCTGGACAGGAAAGTCTAAGTGGAAGAGAACTGCCCAGCCTACATCAATGATGTGCTTCCTGACCTGGAAAATGTGAAGGACTCACACTTTCTACTCCAGCGACGGGGACTACCTTTTTATACCGTACATTAGCAAGCGAGATCTGGATCTTGCAATGAGGGTCCAATAGATAAAAAAAGACAGAATGCACGTTATGAGATGTACAGACCAGATGGAAACAGAGGAAGAGACCGACCATGTAAACGTTGGATAGAGGGAATAGCAGAGTCCATGGGAATATCGATACATGAAGCCCATACTCGGGCACTCTCACGATGTTAATATTTCACCTCGACACTGCAAGGTACAAGAGGAACATGATGAGATGAGATGAGATGAGATGAGTACGTTATGAGATGTGCTTAAGGACAAACGTGCATGATAATGACAAAATTATATGATGATGGGAGTCACGAGGAGATGACCATAACGCCATGTGCAGATGGGAAAAATCAGGATATGACCATATCAGTATGTGCAGGCGTAAAACATCAGAACATGACCACATCGGTATGTTCTGACTTAACACATTAGGAGATGACCACAACACCATGCCGAGGCTTAAAACATCAGCAGATGATCACAATATTATGTTTGGAAAACATCAAGAGATGATCACAATATTATGTCTGGTGGAAAACATCAAGAGATGATCACAGTATTATGTTTGGTGGAAAACATCAAGAGATGATTACAATTTTATGTCTGGAGGAAAACATCAAGAGATGATCACACTGTTATGTCTGTGGGAAACATCAAGAGATGATCAGTGTTATGTCTGGTGGAAAACATCAAGGGATGATCAGTGTTATGTCTGGTGGAAAACATCAAGGGATGATCAGTGTTATGTCTGGTGGAAAACATCAAGAGATGATCACAATGCTATGTCTGGTGGAATCAAACAAGAGATGATCACAATGGTATATCTGGTTTGTTTTTGTTTGGTGCACATTCTTAAAGTTTTTAAAAAGTCGTCTTCTCTTGTATCACATTATGACTTTCGGCTTTTGTATTGTCTGTTTCCTATTGAAATATTTTGGTCACTTGAAACGTCATGAAAGTTTGGAGAGAACAATAATGGAGGGGTATATCCCTGGGAATAGAGGAAGAGGAAGGCCAAAGAGAAGATGGGTGCAGGATGTGGCGGATGATCTCCAGATGGGTGTATCGTACGAGGGATATCTTGCTTATGATCGAGAGGTTTTCCGGAGGTTGTTATAGGAGCGAGGTTCTGCAAAGGACATGCTACTGAATGAATAATGAATGAATGTTTCCTATAATCCCAACCTCATCGGATGTAGAGATAAAGTACAGTATAAAGTTTCTAGAATGCCTTCTTCTTTCTTGGAGATCCGCATTCATATATAATATATTCAGAACAATAAGGGGTTTGGCGGTTCACCAAAGCCCCTTCTAGACAAACTTGGAATCAGAAGAAGACAATTTAAAAGAATGTATTCAGTAAAATTTTAGACACAGGGCATTTGACACAGTCTGGTTAAAATATGTACAATACCTTGCAATTAGATGTACAGCATTTTACAATTTCAACGTACATTCAAAGAATTTTATCTAAACTTCTCATCGCAGAATTAATTAATTATTCTGTTTGTAACAAAAAAAAATGGTGCTTTACGATTGAAAATTTCAGACTCAATGAAACCAAACATCTATTAAAAAAACGATTGCTTCCCTTGTACAAAACACAATCGTTGTTGGTACCCTTGCCAACCAGGACAGCAGTCCGGGTTCAATCTCCAACAACGGCAAAGTTACTTTCTTTCGACCAGGACAACTCTGGGGCCGACCCAGCCTAGTTAAAATAAGTACCCAAAGTTGTCTAGAATTTTCTGGAATTATGTGGGAAGGAAAGTGACGAGGAAAGTAAACTGGCCACCACATCTCCTTGTGGATCTAGATGGCCTCCGTGGCGTAGTAGTTAAACCGTCTGTCTCGAGCTCCGAAGAAAGTGGGCTTGTTACCGGACACCGTGATAAGGTTCATGGGTGCCATTTTCAGGGAGACTCTTGTAGAGCCGTTACGTGCTATAACACAAGAGGCATTGTCTCTCCTTTGTGCTTGGATTACTGCTTATATTACTCTAGAAAGATGCAGTGTTTCACTGCACCATTGAAAGTCAAAACTGTATTCACGCCCGGAAGAATTGTGCTGCATCTCATCTGTGTACATATCGATATGCTAGAAAGTGTCATCCCGTGCTTCTACACTACACAACCAGGCATGGTCTTTGATGCATCCCCTGCTTCTACGCTGCACAACCAGGGCATGGTCTTTGATGCATCCCGTGCTTCTACGCTGCACAACCAGGCATGGTCTTTGATGCATCCCCGTGCTTCTACGCTGCACAACCAGGCATGGTCTTTGATGCATCCCGTGCTTCTACGCTGCACAACCAGGCATGGTCTTTGATGCATCCCGTGCTTCTACACTGCACAACCAGGCATGGTCTTTGATGCATCCCGTGCTTCTACGCTGCACAACCAGGCATGGTCTTTGATGCATCCCGTGCTTCTACGCTGCACAACCAGGCATGGTCTTTGATGCATCCCCTGCTTCTACGCTGCACAACCAGGCATGGTCTTTGATGCATCCCGTGCTTCTACGCTGCACAACCAGGCATGGTCTTTGATGCATCCCGTGCTTATACGCTGCACAACCAGGCATGGTCTTTGATGCATCCCGTGCTTCTACACTGCACAACCAGGCATGGTCTTTGATGCATCCCGTGCTTCTACACTGCACAACCAGGCATGGTCTTTGATGCATCCCGTGCTTTCTACGCTGCACATACCAGGCATGGTCTTTGATGCATCCCATGCTTCTACGCTGCACAACCAGGCATGGGCTTTGATGCATCCCGTGCTTCTACGCTGCACAACCGGGCATGGTCTTTGATGCACCCCGTGCTTCTACGCTGCACAACCAGACATGGTCTTTGACGCATCCCGTGCTTCTACACTGCACAACCAGGCATGGCCTTTGATGCATCCCGTGCTTCTACGCTGCACAACCAGGCATGGTCTTTGATGCACCCCGTGCTTCTACACTGAACAGCAGGCATGGCCATTGATGCATAACGTAATAAGATACGGTGGGAATTTCATTCCCTGAGAACCGGCTCAACATAGCTCTTAAGAGCTTAAGAGCTTTGTTTCTCATCTTGATTCACAAAGATAAAATGCAGAGAATTCTCTTCATCTTGGTAAAAACTGCCTTTGCTTTAGGCTATTCTGTATTTATCTTCCTTAATACATACTCCGTCAGCGTTTATTAAAGTACCAAGACACAGATGATCTCTTTACAAAGACAATGGCAACGGTCACATCACATCGTGTAGCACTACGACTTTTTATTATTACGCCATGCCAGCTGCGGGAATCAAACCAACATGTATATAATATCGATCCTCGCAGTTTGCGATTTCCGATCATCTGCCGTAGTTCTATTTTATCTGACTATTTGTCAATATATCTGACAGTTTGAGCAGCATACCTGACTGTTTGAGCAACATATCTGACTATTAGAGCAATATATCTGACTATTAGAGCAACATATCTGTCTATTAGAGCAATATATCTGACTATTAGAGCAATATATCTGACTATTAGAGCAATATATCTGACTATTAGAGCAATATATCTGTCTATTAGAGCAATATATCTGACTATTAGAGCAACATATCTGACTATTAGAGCAATATATCTGACTATTAGAGCAATATATCTGACTATTAGAGCAACATATCTGTCTATTAGAGCAATATATCTGACTATTAGAGCAATATATCTGTCTATTAGAGCAATATATCTGACTATTAGAGCAACATATCTGTACTATTAGAGCAATATATCTGACTATTAGAGCAATATATCTGTACTATTAGAGCAATATATCTGACTATTAGAGCAATATATCTGACTATTAGAGCAATATATCTGACTATTAGAGCAATATATCTGACTATTAGAGCAATATATCTGACTATTAGAGCAATATATCTGTCTATTAGAGCAATATATCTGACTATTAGAGCAACATATCTGACTATTAGAGCAATATATCTGACTATTAGAGCAACATATCTGACTATTAGAGCAATATATCTGACTATTAGAGCAATATATCTGACTATTAGAGCAATATATCTGACTATTAGAGCAATATATCTGACTATTAGAGCAACATATCTGACTATTAGAGCAATATATCTGACTATTAGAGCAACATATCTGACTATTAGAGCAACATATCTGACTATTAGAGCAATATATCTGACTGTTTGAGCAACATATCTGACTATTAGAGCAATATATCTGACTATTACAGCAACATATCTGACTATTAGAGCAATATATCTGACTGTTTGAGCAACATATCTGACTGAGAGTTCTTCACATTCTTCCCCTTCAGTATACAGCCAAAATGGCGTAGTGGTTAGTAGGCTTGCCTACCAAGACAGAACAGAGGCAGGATTATTTTGTCCGACCAAGAGGGCCTGGGTTCGACACGGTCTAATACAAATGAGTACCAGTTAATTTAAAATAAACATTTTCTGGGATTTACTGGGAGTAGCTGAACATATTCCAGGGTGGGTGGAAAAGAGAATTAATTAGTCTTCATGAATCAGTTAAAAGGCTATAGAACGTCATCCTCGTCGATTTATCAACAAATCATAAACTATGGCTATAATGTGAACACAAAGTGTTTATTATACTATATTCGACGAACATGGTGTAAGATCTTAGTCAGATATGACTGAGCTACCGTAATGACAGCAGATGGTACTACCTGCCTTCTGTTAGCGCCAAACTATGAATAAAATTGGGTGCAACTGCGGTAAAGCTGGGAAAATGTAAACAATATAAAATGACACAAGTTTGTGCAGCTTTACATAACAGATTTACGACACATACAGGACGTTGCGGCGATAAGCCTTCATCAGCAAACAAACACATTCACAAACACAACATAGGACGAGAAGAACAAGAGGATGAAAAAAGTAAAGCAATGAAGAGAAAATGAGAATTGAAAAAAATGTTCATACTTACCTCACAGTTCCGATCTGTGAGTAACTCAGAATATCTCCGATGTATTCTTTTTATACCCAACCGATGGAGTGAGATGGAGGATGATGACGGGGTGATAGGTGTTACGGTTCAGTGATCACATTGAAAAGAAGGGGGGATGGAGAGGACGGAGGCAGGAGAGCAGGACGGCAACCTGTCTGGTAGGGGTATCTGAGCAATCTCAGTGGAGTCCACTTTTGAAGCACAAACTATCGGCTGTCAAGACGGCAAGGTGCCAATGAATTCGACGAACAATACACGTTTGCTGAAATATAATGAGGCGATAGCAATTAGGGGGTTCCAGCCGGTTTCTAGAAATCGCCTGGACAGGAAAGTCTAAGTGGAAGAGAACTTCCCAGCCTACATCAATGATGTGGCTTCATGACCTGGAAAATGTGAGGGACTCACATTTCCTACTCAAACGACAGGGACTACCTTTTTATACAGTACATTATCAAGCGAGATCTGGATCTTGCAATGAGGTCCAACAGTTGAAAAAATACGGAATGCACGTTATGAGGTGTGCGTAAGAACAAACGTGCATGATAATGACACCATTATATGATGGTGGGAGTCACGAGAAGATGACCATAACGCCATGTGCACATGGGAAAAATTAGGATATGACCATATCAGTATGTGCAGGCGTAAAACATCAGAACATGACCACATCGGTAAGTGCTGACTTAACACATTAGGAGGTGACCACAACACCATGCCGAGACTTGGAACATCAGTAGATGATCACAATGTTATGTTTGATGGAAAACATCAAGAGATGATCACAATGTTATGTCTGGTGGAAAACATCAAGAGATGATCACAATGCTATAGTTTAGTCGACGGATCAACATCACGGCACACGGGTGTAACCCATAAATACTCCGTTCTACTCCTAACTCAAGCCTGAGTCCGGAGAATCTCAGCCCAGTGCACGAACTCCGTAGCACCGGCGAGGAACCTGAAATACTTTGGGTAGATTTTTAACTCGAAATTTTGCCTGGGCAGCGCCGTTAGGCTACTCTATTTCGATTTCCAACTGCCATGGCATTTTTTACGTGAGCAACAATACACACGGGCGTCCGATCTCACTACCCAGAGATGAGGGAAAATTTTATAACTAGAAGTCCACGTGAAAAAATCCTGGCCCTCACTGGGGCTTGAACCCGGTGTGACAAAACCAACCAGATCTCGTGTATTTACTCTGCAGGAAATCCCTTCGGTCGGAAATAGACGAGTGGTCTCCCGTTTGAGCTTAAAATAGCGAAGGTAAATCCGTCTAACTTTGGTAGTTTTTACAGAATTCTCTAATATTCTCGAAAGACAGAGGCAGAGTGAGTACGTGATGTTTGCAGTCACGTAGGACACACAGTCCTATCAGGTTCACGGGATTCTGGACTTCTCCGTGACCCAGGAGATTTTCTGGTGTCGAGAAGAATTCGAAACTGCGCAAACCGCTCTGAGCAGTCAGTCGCCAGGTGTATGTCAGCCAACACGGCAGCATTAATCTGACTGTTGTGAAATGATGTCTTTTCCACCGCTAGCCAGAGCGGGACACCGAAGCAGTCAATTAGTGTGGTGATTCTCACTCCAAGGTAATACCTTAATACATTATTACTTAGCAGTTGTCCTTAAACAAAGCACCGGCCGCAGAAATATTTGTAAACGAAACGCGAATATTTTTCTGCCCGACGGCTGCATTTATAATTAGCTGTATCGATCGGCTAGTCAAATAATTAGGTCAGACGCCTACTGTAACAACAGGTGTTTGTAATCGTTAACACATCCGGCGTGTGTAGTTCGTATTACTTGCTCAGTTTTGGAAAACCGACGTTATTGTAGGAGAATGCCGAATATTGCTGTAGGAAATATATTCACTTTGATTGTTAGTGCAGGATTTACTATGAATTGATCACTGCTACTTGTGAGTGTGTTTTGGGTAATTTAACAACTATGTTTAGCAAGTGTTTTAACAACTTTGTTCATTAATTGCCTAGCTAGGGCTGTGAGGAATTCTTGACACTAGTTAGGGTGTGATATTAGATGCATTAATAGTGATGAGTTATCGGCTTGAGTAAACAGATGATGTGTTCTTTGCTTAGCTAGATAGTGATGTAACTGATGCATTAGTTAGCTGTGTTTTATTAATTCCTGGAATCAAGGTGTGGTTATTTCCATCAGGACGTTGAGGTAAGTATTTGCTAAATGAGTACGCCAGTGCTATTACACCTCTTTGTAGGAATGTCTTCTAGTTACCTGATAGGGGTAGTAGGAATTACTTGTGAATTTATGATGTTACTACTTGTGTAATTGGCCTGCCCGACTGTGTGTATTTTGCGTGCCCGACTGTGTGTATTTCGCCTGCCCGACTGAGTGTATTTACCTGCCCGATCGTGGTTGTTTTGCCTGCCCGACCGAAGTGGATTTTGCATGCCCGACCGAGAGAGAGAGAGAGAGAGAGAGAGAGAGAGAGAGAGAGAGAGAGAGAGAGAGAGAGAGAGAGGCGACGCGCTGTAAACGAGGCCGTTGCGTTTGTACCGATCCGAACTACGAGCAGAACGTTGATGTATGACTCTACTGTTCTTCTCTCATGTAAACCCGACCCTGTTAGTGTGCGGCAAATCCACTAGGGATAGGGAGTTACAATTGAGCCATTTAGTCCACACTTGAGGGAGGACTGAAGACATTGGAGATGAGGGGCTGGATGCCACTCTAAACCGGAGGACGTGGTCTACAATCGCCACGGAACCAAGGTGCTCTTTTTCCACAGCTGTCTGCGGGAAAGACTACTCGGTGGATTGCCACCAACCTTGTGATAGACCTGCACAGGCTTGACCGTCAGGAGACGAGGTCAACTAAGAAAGTTCAAACCTGTTTCTGGGACAGAGATCCCAGGACGAAAAGCATTTGCTTGGTTTATGATTCTTTTAATAAGTTATTAACGAGTCATGATTTAGTAATTTGTTAATATTGATATGTTAATGAAGTATGATTTATGTAATGTATTAATGTTGTGTAGTCATTAATGAATTATGTGTAATGGGTTAAGTGATTAATTAATTCTTGAGTTATACGGATGAGGAAGGTTATGTCCATCTGGACACCTCCCAGATAATGAAATCCTCTACACTGAAAGATAATTAGGTGTATTCTATGGTTGTTGTTGGAGAAGAAACGGAGGACTGGAATAACACCAGGTAGTAGGATACTATGACAGAGTCAAACAGACTACTCTGGTGCTATCGGGCCAGATGTTGCCCAGACGAGTTACTTGACTATATACTTGCGCCCTATTGTCTTCTCATGCATGTACCTCTTTGTTAAGAGAGATGATCTATTATGTTGATGATCTATTATATTATGTTATGATAGATTGTTCTGATGAATGTGACGTGGTTGATGTGCATGTTAGTCCTAGTTGTAGCTGAGTACTCTCACCGACCTCCTTGTTTCAGGATCTGTTTATATGATGGAGATTCTAGAGTTAGACATAAACTAAATGGGACCAGCCCATTCCAGTGCCAGTCAAGGTGATGTTTTGAAGGCAATACTGGGAGCGGTCAAATGAATCTGTCAGAGTCACCACATTTGAGAAACCTGAGTGTTAAAAAGTCACAGTGAGTCTAAGTTAAGACAACCGCGACGAGTCCGACGAAGTTTTGGTCAACAGATCCAGGTTGGGTCCAGGATTGAAGCGTCTGTTGATTCATGCCGGTAAGGTACTGGTGAATTTCTACGAAGACTCTGAGGTAACTCATTAGTACCATGTGCATTCTCAATGACATTATTTTGAGATTGAGTTAAAGGACGTGATCTCTGTTGAACAGTCACTACTATGGCCAGTTTAAACGTTTCAAGCCCGGCTGGGTCTTAGTGAGGTCCAATGTATAATAATTCATGTAACTCTGGTGTGGATCTACATTTGAGATGTTCCATGAAACCCGAACGTGGTCAGTGACCCACGACAGTAGTCTGCTATTTTCGTGAACACCTGAGGGGCAGACTTGTTCGGGTGGGGAGCTACCTCATTCCTAGGTGTGTTGAAAGATTGTGACACTGCTTCTCTGTGAAGGCATTAGATGCCTATAGTGCTGTGTAGAATGGTGACATGGTGAATATGTTGAATTCTTACAATGACATGGTGAATTATTAACCAGTGACAGTGTTGGTACATGGAGTCAACGCCCCAGTTGTGTGTTGCAGAATAGTTCATCCCATTAATTTGAGATGCCAAAGAGCAACCAGGCTTTTATCGTCTAGTGTATTATGCAACAGTACTTATCATCAGATGGGGACATCTAGAACGCTAGGGTCGGCCCATAAGTCATCAGTAGAGTGGAACTTGTGGTGATTTCTTCCGTCACCAAGGGATGACCAGCGAACATTGTTGAAGTGCCAATCAGGTATCCGACATACGCATGACCAGTCCGAGAGCTTATTCACCGTGGAAGGAGAGAACTCTGGAAGCGTCAACGACTTGGAGTTCCTTTGCACTGGAGGTTCATCGGGTGAGTCGTTAGCCACGACTGGACGACGGCACTAACTGAAGTTACATGCTCTGTGATGATGACTGATCATCTGTAGATCTTCTCGCTGTTCTCATTCAGCGGTGTATATATTGTCTTCTATCCAGGCTTTTCACCTATCCCTCTCTGAGTTTAGTTTGACGTATTAAGAAATTAAAGTTTGCTTTGTTGACTATGGCTTTGAGTACTAGTATGACTGTTGTCTTATCCGAGTTCCCTGTTGGTAGGAATCCATAGGTGGGGATGGAAGGTCAGCTATCCCGGCTTGTGTGGGGCCCTGTAGATGTAAAGTCCTATTGGGGTTGTCGGAACAAAGGCTGGGGATATTAACTATTAGTAACATACCTGTCCAAGCCCCGGGAGCCTTGTTACACCCGGGACCTCCAGCACTCCAGGCGGAAACCATATCTCGAGACCACTCATCCCCCTCTCCCACTCCCAATCACAATGTTATCTATGGTGGAATTAATCAAGACATGATCACAATGTTATGTCTGGTGGAATTAATCAAGACATGATCACACTTTCATGTTTGGTGGAAAACATCACTGGACGGACTGGAAACAGACTAGCTGAGTGCAAGGTGAAGACGCCAATCAGGCAACATTGGAGAATGGCTACAGCTGAACGCAGGCGCGGTAGTCACACTATACACAGATGAACAAGTGGAACAAGTTAAGGGTCCCCATTCACGCTATCTGGTGTATGGGGAATATAGTAGTGACCCCATACATTTACACTTGATCGACTTTCAATGCTTGACCTGGTCAATATCACATCTGTGGCTTTTACTTCTTAGAACATTTCCTGCTACCAGTTTAAGGGTGGTTCGACCTACAAGCCCAGGTTAGTGAAAACATTTAATGATAGATGGGTACTCGAACACACGGCCATCATACCGCAAGGCAAGCATGATAGTCATTATGGTACCATGTCTCCCGGATAATGAGTCATTCAATAAAACACTGCTATGATGTAATATATGGCAGGTTGTAAAATGTCACTCTGCTACAACAGGGGGAAACTACTTGAACAGCTTGCGTCCCTAATCTTAACTGTTTCAGGGTCGAGGGATAATATATCGCCAAATGTGACCTTCAGTTTGAACAGAAGGGCGATATACCGCCATACTAGGGTCATCGTGATATTTAATTTGTTTCGAGGTATCTTGGTCTGCTCTGTGGCGAAGGAGGTTACGGACGCAGTGCGTAATTTCTGCATATCGCATTCGAAACATAGTTGCGGGCGATTTGACAGCAGAACGTGTTTGACTTGGATTTTTATACAATGGCATTAGTGCATGTCGTTCATAAAGCAATGGCAAACTACTGAACGTAAACTTGTCAAGAAATCACAAACGCCCCCCTCCCCCCCCCCCAAAAAAAAATGCTGCGATTGACTGCGACGTCATGTAAAGGATATGCAACTAGCTATCTTATTGGTGACATCTTCAGCAATGTCAATGCTCAGTGAATGGAAACTTACATTATAGTACTTGTTAATTTAATTGTGTACCGTGTTTGGTCCAAACCGACTTTTTGTTTGCACCGAATCAGTTAAAACATTTTTGGCAATGATAACGAGGATGGTTTCCGCGACAAGTGGTATGGATACAGAAAACCAGGTATGTTCAAGTGAAATGCTGTGTTGCGTAGGTGCCCTAAATGTGTCAGGGGGTTCATGGCGGCCAGGCTACTCGTCTGGCGGCCGAGTGTTTTTCAAACTTGGATTATCTTAGACAAAGATTCTTAATGTGAGATCCGAGGAGCCCACGGTAAGTTGTAAGATTGCATAGGTTTTATGAAAAGTGAAGAAAGGAGGAGGAAATAAATGGCGTAGTTGTCTTCACTAAAGGATAAAGCGGCGATAAATGTATGGCGGCATTTCAGACTTGGTATTATCGAAGCATACCTCAACAAACATTCCGCCCAAGGCGGCCAGGTTTTTATATAGATAGATAGGTTTTTCGTTCTGACAGTCTTGCAGAAGGCATTTGCTTCACGGCGTATTCTGTGTTATTTCCAGTTGCCGTGAGAATTCTAAGATGTGCACACAAAACCGTTTTTATTTTACATTAATCAAAATGAGTAGCTATACGATTTCATTACCCAAGAGACACAGATTGAAATATATCACCAGAGAATGAGAGAATTAAAGATACATGCTTGCCCACGCCGTCGGCAAAACAGCGAATGATAAGTGTACGAGTGGAGTAGGAAGTTTCAAAATGGCGTAACTTCTGTAAAGTGATGCAGCAAGTGGTGCATGAGTGGTTACACACGCGACCACACGCTCCCGTGTGTTGCCGGGGCCCATAAGGGAAGCAAAGAATAGCAACACTGTAGCCTACCACGCATGTCGTAAGAGGCGACTAAGGAGGCTTGATGGTTCCGTCGCCCTGCTACTGAGTGAGTGCGTGGCGCGACACTGTGAGCTGTGAGTTTCGTGTGAAGTGCTTTTGAATCTGCCCAAGTTTTTATTTTTGGAACGTGACTGCATGTTCGGAGCGATGGCAGGTGGCTATGTCCCAGAGTTGACCAGTTATTGCCTTATGCAGAAATGCGTGGCTGCTGGGCTTCTGGTTGACTGCCATTGCCATCGGTGATGAACTGTATGTTCGTGGACTGTGTAGGTGAACATCTAGTAAACATCCAGATAGGAAAATAACTGCCGATTCCATCAGAGATGAATTGGGTGTTTCGTGGAGGCCTGGTGTGTTGACATTCTGGCGGCGGCATTATGCACAGTGTATCTGTGCGGGCTGTTGTTTGTCGAGACTCCTGTCTTTTCCACTTTTCACATTGGGCAGTGGGGAGCGTTTTGTGTGATATTCACTAGCACAGGAACGGAGCATAATGGGGACGACCCGTTGCTGTGAAGTTGGAACTGTGACTAATTAACTAACTAACTAACTAACTAACTAACTAACTAACTAACTAACTAACTAACTAACTAACTAACTAACTAACTAACTAACTAACTAACACGCGACCAAGAGCATTTTTCTTCTACTGGAATGCAAGCACTTCATCGGTGCTGGAGGACTTGCATTGAACGAAGGGATTACTACATCGAAAAATGATAATTTGGTCTATACTGTGTCACAATATATTTAAAAAAAAAAAAAAAAAAAAAAAAAAAAAAAAAAAAATTTACCGTTTTCTTTTGAAGCCTTCTCGTACAATGACTTGGAATGACACTATCCAGTGCCACCAATCGGGCGCTGGAGCTCCAACTATTCCTCCCCACGACGCTTGACGACAAAAATAAAAGATGATGATGATGATGATGATAATGACGGACAGAAGAAAATATGCGCTTTCAACTTAAACGTTACAGAAAAGTTAGTAGAATATCGTGAACTACGAAAAATGAAAATACTTCAATTTTAAAAGATTTCAAAATGTAAGAAAACTGGTTCATAAACAGCATCAGAGACATTGACACACTTTGACCGCACTAAACGTTGAAGTGGTCAGATATGACTCAGCTACTGTATGACAGTATACGGTACTACCAACTCTCTATTAACGCCGAATGTTGGGTGTTAGTCAGATATGACTCAGCTACTGTATGACAGTAGACGGTACTACCAACTCTCTATTAACGCCGAATGTTGGGTGTTAGTCAGATATGACTCAGCTACTGTATGACAGTAGACGGTACTACCAACTCTCTATTAACGCGAATGTTGGGGTGTTAGTCAGATATGACTCAGCTACTGTATGACAGTAGACGGTACTACCAACTCTCTATTAACGCCGAATGTTGGGTGTTAGTCAGATATGACTCAGCTACTGTATGACAGTAGACGGTACTACCAACTCTCTATTAACGCCGAATGTTGGGTGTTAGTCAGATATGACTCAGCTACTGTATGACAGTAGACGGTACTACCAACTCTCTATTAACGCCGAATGTTGGGTTGTTAGTCAGATATGACTCAGCTACTGTATGACAGTAGACGGTACTACCAACTCTCTATTAACGCCGAATGTTGGGTGTTAGTCAGATATGACTCAGCTACTGTATGACAGTAGACGGTACTACCAACTCTCTATTAACGCCGAATGTTGGGTGTTAGTCAGATATGACTCAGCTACTGTATGACAGTAGACGGTACTACCAACTCTCTATTAACGCCGAATGTTGGTGTTAGTCAGATATGACTCAGCTACTGTATGACAGTAGACGGTACTACCAACTCTCTATTAACGCCGAATGTTGGGTGTTAGTCAGATATGACTCAGCTACTGTATGACAGTAGACGGTACTACCAACTCTCTATTAACGCCGAATGTTGGGTGTTAGTCAGATATGACTCAGCTACTGTATGACAGTAGACGGTACTACCAACTCTCTATTAACGCCGAATGTTGGGTGTTAGTCAGATATGACTCAGCTACTGTATGACAGTAGACGGTACTACCAACTCTCTATTAACGCCGAATGTTGGGTGTTAGTCAGATATGACTCAGCTACTGTATGACAGTAGACGGTACTACCAACTCTCTATTAACGCCGAATGTTGGGTGTTAGTCAGATATGACTCAGCTACTGTATGACAGTAGACGGTACTACCAACTCTCTATTAACGCCGAATGTTGGGTGTTAGTCAGATATGACTCAGCTACTGTATGACAGTAGACGGTACTACCAACTCTCTATTAACGCCGAATGTTGGGTGTTAGTCAGATATGACTCAGCTACTGTATGACAGTAGACGGTACTACCAACTCTCTATTAACGCCGAATGTTGGGCGGTGCTCACCTAACACAACACCCTACATTGTGCCAGCGATTTTGGGCGGAGTTGCGCAATTGGGAGGGTACAAGCCCTATCCTGGGCAAGGAAATACAACCTAAAGACTAAATGTCATGGCAGGACAGACAGTGTCCTAAGCCTTGCTCGGCAACTGGCTTAGGGTCGAAGCTTCGACATGCGGACAGTTCGAGCAATGCTTTGTCATCCGGCAGCTTCTGCAGCATGTCTTGTTCCAGATGGAGTAGTCAGGCCGATAGAGGAATAATGCTGCATGGGTAACACATGATCTTTACAATTGAGCCTCGGCTTTGTGCACAATGTAACCAAATATCGTCTGTGAGGACAATAAGGTGCCAGTGAGGTTTGGAAAGAACAGTGACGGAAAGCGTTGTTCCCGGAAGAAGAGGAGGGGCAACGAGCACGAACATGGACACAGAACACTGAAGACACCATTAGAATGAACATGCTTGAGGCAGGGAGACTGACTACGGGTGGAATATCTTATGGGCGGGTCGTGATGAAAGCGGCGTTCTGCAAAGGACATATCTGCTATAGTGCGTTCACACCAATTTTTGGCCCTCGTATAAAAATCCATAACTCAGTAACTAAGTGAGGGAAAATAATGCGACTTAATATTTACTTTTATCAATAGTTACCCCCCCAAAAAAAAAGTTCTGGAAATTGTAAAGCTAAGCTCAATGGTTGTTTATATGTGGTATATAATTTACGGGTCAGAGATGAAGTGCATATTAAATCTTCACACGGAAACATCAGTGTTCAATAATGACTATTCTCTGTGGTGCACGGCAATTTCCTTATCAGAAGCACGACAGATAGTGGAATGGAAGTGTTCAGAGGTTGCCTGAATTGACGTGCATTACTGTAAAACAAGTTTGTTAGCGTGCATTTAATACATTTTCGCCAAAACATCACAGCAATGTCGCCGCTTTCCGTGATTTCAATTACCTTTCGACCTATCAAAGAAATATTCCGTGAGTGGGAGTAAATATGCGACGGCGGGAAAAAATTCATAACGATGCAACATATACTTTAAAAAATAATTGAACGTGAATGAGGGCAACATTGTGAATGAAATATAGCACAATGGTCTGTAAGTGCAATTTAAACATAGTTTTGTATCATCATCGTCATCACCATCATCATCATCGTCATCATCATTCAAAATCATTCGGTCATGGTTGACTCTCTGACACGATCACCAATCTTGGATAAGGTCTGTGTTCCTGTCCCGAATAAGCCATATGGCCAAGCCACCTAGATATTTATCCGTCTACCTTGCCCTTGCTCTTTTCCCATAAATATTAACAGCTGTCTCTAACATTTCTAGATTAATCCATCTCAGTTATCGTGTTAGTAAGTATGAAAACTGCCCTTGAGGTCGTTTCATTACGCCACTCCACTTTCCATTGATCTTAGTAATTCTCACAGCCAGTGTAGTTCTGGACTCAATGCCAAAACGGATGTTTGTATTATGTAGTTGTCTCTTGGGTGTTCTTTTCTGTGTGTCTCTACTCTTTAACCACTTCAGTCGCAGACGTTTATATCTCTTATTGTGACCAAACCAAAATAACCAACTTTCTTTTCTTTGCCATATTTCAATATTTGTCTGTTTTCTCTCATGTCTTTAAAATGTATGATTTGATCTCTTTTCTGTTCAGTTCAACCTACACTAACAACACGCCTTAAAACCTTTACGTGCTTCTCATCCTTTTTATATGTATATAATCCATTTTTAGGAGTCATGCAGTGCTTTAGGTCAGACATGCGTAACGATTTTGTTTTCCACAAAGGAAATATGAAGTTACTCGAAGTTAGAAACATGTATTCTAGGAATGCCTTTTTGGCTACTGTGATCCTAGTGCTAATTTCGCCTTCAAAACGAGCTTCCTCTGTACTGATCTGGCTCTGACAGAGAAACATCTGCACTTGTTCAGTGGTGTTTCCTTCGCGACTGGTATTTATGTTCTAGGAATTTGTTTCTGCTCTCATAAACAAATATAATAATAATCTTGTCACACAGAAGTCACAAACAATATGTTGCACGATTTATCGTCTGGCATATTTTGCTGCATCTCGTCCAGGTGCATATCGCATAGTTATATAACATAACAATTAGTTGCATTTTCTTTACAGGACGATGTAGTCAACCAGAGCATGTTTTGGCTGAGTGTGATTTCTAGGCAAATTTACAGTCAGTAGTTTATCATTGCTTTCTGAACGACATGGACTTATACCATTGTATGAAGATCAGTGCCAGGCTGTATGCTCCCATATTGCATGCAGTTGTGTTTAAAAAGCCATTTGCGAGACTGCGTTTATAACATCAACGCCACAGGCTGGGGTTTTAAAACTCACCCTAATATATCAGATGAAGTGCATGAGTGATTATGACTTTAGCTGACACCATTAAAACGCATTGTCACAGGCATTGTGACTATATACACAAACATTGGTTATGGCTTCACTAAAGGAATGCATTAAGTTTAAATTAACTTTTGGAATGTATTGTTCTGAATCTCATCACAGCTCGAGTTTGAACCTAGACCCTTAAGCCGAGAAACCAGTGCTGTTTTAACCTCACCACTATGCGACATAGGAGCGAGGTTGTGCAGTAGCTAGGACCATTCCCCGCTGGCCTTGTGATCATGTGTTCATACCCCGGCGAAGCAGGATTAGTTTTAAAATTACTATGGGTTCGCGGGTCCACAATAACATAAATGGGCACGAGGAAATAACCTGGGAAGTAAAGGTGGCCGTGGTGATACTGACCACATCACCGACAGAGATTCGTCTGTCAAAATATGAGTTTAACACCATATGCCCAATAATGCACAAGGCCTCTACACAGAGGATCGGAAGTCACGTGTTCTCATCACAGCCTTCACTTGCTTTGCAGAACGGAGTGGTTGATAGATCGCCACAGATCTCGGTTTCTGGTCGTTCTGGATCAGTTCTAAAGATGACATAGCCCTCTGTCATCGTCATGGACTACTAAGGTTCGAATCTCTAGGTTTGCCTCTTCCTCTTGTAGGAAATATTAATGAGGGCCAATTTAAAACATCCAAAATCCACGGTACCTACAGATTAGTTTCTGTTTTTCAAATCAAATCAAATCAAATCAAATCAACTTTATTAGGGTCACAAATT